>JAOEGS010023723.1:706-65594 GCA_025447755.1 Corythornis vintsioides | reverse complement strand
GGGCGCTTTTTTTTTTTTTTTTTCTTTTTTTTCTACCCCCCCCCCCCCCCCCCCCCCCCTTTACAAGCTTTTCCGGCAGCGCTGCCAAGCACCGCTCCCGTCATTACTCATCGTTAGTACCAGCCCGACAGCCTCGCACCAGCACCCTCCGCACCCACAGGATGCGGCCAGCTCAGCAGCACCCAGTATGACCCCCACACAGGGGGTCCTCAACTGGAACTGGGGTCCCAGCTGAAACTGGGGGTCCAGCTGGTGTTTGGGGTTCTGGGTGGTGTTTGAAGTTTCCAGTCACTATTGGGGCCCAAGCTCACAATGAGGGTCTTCAGATAGCTTTGGGGGTCCTCAGCTAGCACTGAGAGGGGTTCCCAGCTAGCACTGAGGATTACAGCTGGCACTGGAGACCTCAGCCAGTGTTGAGCATTCCTCTGATCAATTCTGGGGAACTCTTAACTTTGCTGTAAGTCCCCAGATGGTGCTGTGGTCCCCAGCTGATTTTGGGGGTGTCTGAACAGCCATGGGGTCCTGGCTGATATATGGGATATCCAGACACTTTAGGGGTCCCTGACTGGTTAAGTTCAAGGTCCTGTTACAGAGGCTGCTGCTCTGAGCCATTGCAGGTGGGTATTAGAGAACCCCAGGTGCAATGTGGGGGGTTTGGGTGCTGCCTGAGCCCCCCCCAAGTGCCACACCCACGTGCTCCCAGGCAGTGACAAGTCCACGAGTGGGCCCAGGCTGAGGCCTGGAGTGGGACGCCCTTGGGCTGCACAGCAGAGGGGTACACCTGAGTCCAGGCAGGGGTCCCCCACAAGAACACCCAGTCACACATGCCCTGTGCCTGGGCAGGAGGTGACGGCCACCTCCGTTGTGCCTCAGGTGACGGGCAGGTGGACTTCGAGGAGTTTGTGACGTTACTGGGGCCCAAGCTGTCCACCTCAGGCATCCCGGAGAAGTTCCACGGCACAGACTTTGACACCGTCTTCTGGAAGGTAGACCCCACTCCCACTGGGGTCACCCAGAGCACTGGGAACATCCTGGAGTCAGTGGTAGGAGCAGAGTTGGGGACAAGGTTGGGGTTAGGATTAGGGTTTAGGTTGGGTTTGTGGTTGGCGCTGGGGTCAAGGTTGGGCTTGGGTTAGGGCTGGGGTTACAGTTAGAGTCAGGGTTAGGATTAGGGTCAATGCTGGAGCTGGGGTTAGGGTGAAGATTAGGATCAGGATCAAGGCTCTGGGTTAGAGTCAAGTTTAGGGTCAGGGTCAGGTTTAGTGTCAGGTTTATGTGAGTTGGGCCAGGCTCAGGGTCCACCATCCTGAGGCACTTCTGTCCTTTCCCCAGCCCAGGGTGGCAGATGGTTCAAGTACTCACTGGGTGCCTCACAGAGCCGCCGGCCTCACTCTGGTGGTGGGGGGGGAGGGAGGGGGGAGAGGCAGCAGAACCCCAGCTCTTTCCCTGCCAAGAATTGGGGCAGGGAGAACTGCAGCACCCAAGGTTGTTGCCAGGTGTGGTGGGGGTGCCCTTCAGCATCACCGCATCCCCCCAGCCATGGGGTCAGCCCTCCCCCCCCCGGCTCCCCGCAGTGCGACATGCAGAAGCTGACAGTGGACGAGCTGAAGCGGCTGCTCTACGACACCTTCTGCGAGCACCTCTCCATGAAGGACATCGAGAACATCATCATGACGGAGGAGGAGAGCCACATGGGCACGGCTGAGGAGTGCCCCGTCGACGTGGAGAGTGAGTGAGCCCCGACGCCACGGGGATGGCACCTGGGTACCGGGCCTATGGCTAGGGCGGGGGGGGAAGGTGGGAAGGGGGTGGCGTTGGGGTAACCACCCCCCCCACCACTCTGCCCTCCTCCCCAGCCTGCTCCAGCCAGCAGATCCGACAGACCTGCGTGCGGAAGAGCCTCATCTGCGCCTTCGCCATCGCCTTCATCATCAGTGTGATGCTCATCGCCGCCAACCAGGTGCTGCGCAGCGGCATGAAGTAAGCGGGGGGTGGGGGGGGGAGGCCGCCCCGAGCCAGCACCTGCCTCTGGTCACCGATGGGGAGCCACCCTCCGCCCACGCCGGGGGCCAGGAGCACAGAGAGACGGCGAGACCGACACGCTCAACTATATCCGTGTGTGAACCAGACGCTCAAAAACCCCCCACCCCGGAAAGGTTGGTGTGTGGGGGGGTGAACCCCGGGGTAGGGGGTATGGGGGATGACCCAAGTTGGGTCCCCGCTGTCCCGAGGCTTTGTGCAGAAGGTGGGAACTTTGAAAAAAGACCCACACACAGAACATACCCCTCCCCAGACACACACACACAAAATACCCCAACCCACCAAAAAAAAATCAACCCGCAAGTGCATGTAACGTGCATGGAGCCCCGTGTGCTGCCCTCCCTGCGCCGGGGGTGGGTTATTTCCGCCCCCCCCACCACCCCGGGCGTAGGATCCCGTCGGCTACACCGGCACTTATAGCCTCTATAGCTCTAGATAGTTATGGTAAAGACCAAACCATCCCCTCAGCAATACACGCGCCCGAGATGGTTTCTGGAGACGGGAGCGTTTGCATGGACTTGGCTGCCAAGGGCTGGATTTCACCCCTCCTCTCTCCCTGCACCCCCCTCCCCACCCCACCCTCAGCCCATCCTGTGCCGTGCCTCAGTTTCCCCACCTGCCAGATAGGGGGATGCCGCCGATCTCCTGCTTGATGCACTTTGAGCCAACCCCAAACTCCCTGAACCGGAGGGACCCTGAGGCTGGGGAGCCCGCACCGGCTGGGGAAACCCACCCTGCACCCCTCGACACCACCCCCATCCCCCCACCCCCACCCCAGCCTGTATGTAGCACCCACCTGGGCACTGGACTGGTTCAGATTTGGGGCCATTTCTCATACTTTGGAGTTATTTTTGGTTGGTTTGTTATTTTTGTTGGGTTTCTTCTTCTTTTTTTTTTTGTTGTTGTTGTTTTTTTCTCTCTTCCTGGTTGGTTGTTTCTGATCTGAAATAAACCTGGGATTTCTGAAGTGCTCTGGGCTGTGGGGACTACTGGTGCTGGGGTGGGGGGAAGGGGCAGTGATGCTGGGTGCAAGACAGGGGTAGGGCCATGGGAACACCCATGGATGCTGCTGAGCTGCTATCAGTGCATGGTTGGGGCCTGTCAGGGGAGGGAGGTGATGACCAGGGGTCCATGCATCCCAGGGGGTTGGAGAACCCCCAGACTTGGGGCTGGAGTGGACCCAGCTCATTCCTGGTGTCTCTCACCAGGTTACACCCCCATGTCCCCAGTCCAGCTGTGGATCCTGCCCTTTCCCAGGGTTGGGTGCATAACCCTGCCCCCCGGCTGTGTCTCCATGCCCTGATATTTTACACTGACGTTTGATGAACATTTTAGGGCCATTTTTGTCCCCAGGTGCCTTGATGGGAAGACCACCACAGTGCAAACACCTTCCCACAGTTGCTTTCAGCAGAGCCACCAGGGAGGCTCTGGATGGGTCACTGTGCTCAGGCTGGGCTGGGGGCCCTGCTCCATGGCTGGCAGGTGGGAGAGCACCCCGTTACTCCTAGTTTACACCACAGTAGGTCTGGTCCTGGTGTAATGGCCATGGTGGTGCCACCAGCGTGGTGATCAGGTCTGGGCAGGAGGCTGATGAATCACCCTCCCTGTGCCCCCAAATGATGCATTTTTAATGGCAAAGAGATTAAAATAATAAATAAAACCTGGGGAAGCTCTGAGTGCCATGAGCCAAGCTGGCAAAGATGCCCCTCCTCAGCCATGGGTGATGCCAGGGGGGGTTCCCCCCACCTATGAAGAATAAGGCTGGAGAAACCCATCCCTGGGGCAGCAGGGCTGGGGCAACCCCAGCCTTGCCTTTCTGGAGCCCTCTTTCCTCCCACCTTGGGGAAAACACTTTTTCTTGTGCCTGTGTGGGATTTCCCACTCTCAGACCAGGCCTCCCCAGCATGCTGGGGGAGACCCCTCCCTTTTTTTTTTTTGGTATGCTAGCGGGGGGAATCGTCTGTGCTTTATTGATCTGAGGGTTTGGGGTGGTTTTAATTGTGGGGGTTGGTTTTTTGTTGTTTTTTTTTTTTATCTCCCATAATTTATCAAACAAATTGAACCGAACGTCCAAATGAGAAATGAAAATGGGAAATGCTCCACGGCAATGAAATAATCTCGGCTGCCTTGCAAAGTGGGGGAGGCTCCGTGCCCCTAATGAAATTTCATCCATCTCCCCTCAGAAAGTTTGGGGTTTTTTTCTTTTTTTAATGAACCAAGGGAAGCCACGTGGCCTCCGAGCTCTGTGTGTATCTATCTATCTATATCTATAGATATATGTTTAACCACATCTATTACAGACACTGTGAATAAACATAAGGGGGCCAAAAAGAAAATGAGGACAATTTAATTTGCTAGAAAATACAATAACATAAAAGAAAAAAAAAAAAAGATAAAAGGAGTAACGTGATCTCTAGAGCTCAGCTTTTCAAAGACGCTTCAATTAATTTGACTGGGAATTGGGAAACTGGATTTCTTCAGGCAGGTTGTGACGATCCCGGTTCCGGAGCGTGCAGGCAGCACAGGGTCCTGGCCTCACTGCGGCTGCTGCCAGGCAGCGATGAGTTCCTGGCTCATTTAATTAAATGCTTGCTAGGAAAGGGGGGAAATACATCTTCCTGTGTGAGTGAGGGGAGGTGCCAAGAGTTGGGGGGCTGCTGTGGGTGAGGGGAGGTGGGTGGGAGAAGGAGCCTGTGTGGAGAGGGAGCTGAAAGCAGCAGCAAAAGCCCTGGTGTTTGCAGGGCTGGGGCTGCCAGAGCACCAAGAGTTTGGTGCTAGAAAGGCTTGGGAAAGGTTATTTCACAAGGAGTGTGGCGTGTTCTGTCCTCATTCCATTTCCTCCATTTCTATCCCTGTCCTTTCCCCATCCTGTCTCCATATTTGTCCACATCTCCATTCCCATCGTGTCCTCATCCCTGTCCTTGTCCCTGTCTCCATCTCCATCATCTCCATTCCCATCCATGTCCTATCCCCATCCTATCCCTGTTCCTATCCCCATCCCCATCCTGTTTTCATCCCTCTCCCCATCTCCATTTCAAACCTGTTCCCATCCTGTCCCTATCTCCAGTCCCATGATATCCACATCCCTCCATCCTCCTATCCTTCCTCCATCCCCATCCTGACCCCTTCCCATCCTGTCCCCACCCCCCCTCTCCCTGCAAGAGCTGCCAGAGGACACCGGGCAGAGCCCAGCGGGGCTGCGCCTTGGCAGGGGCCCAGGAGCTGCTCATTTCCCTAAAAGCTTCCCGATAAATTACTCTTGCTCTTGCTCTATAAAAGGCACTTTGGCTCGTGCCGTCGCTAACAGGCCACAGCTCCTCACCAACCCACCCTGGGCACCCAAGACTCACCTGCATCCCTGCAGCATCCTCTGGGAGCTGGGTACCAGCTGTTGTCCCACCCCAGGGGGGCTGCGTGGGAACAAGGGATGGAGCCGAGCTCCTTGTCTAGCTTTGGCCTTTCTCTCTCCGCTGCCTTTTCCACTGGATGAGCCGGTCCTCAGCAGTGATCGATGCCGTCGTTAAACCTCCCGACACTGCACTCTAAAATACACCCCCATAAAACCTCGGAATTTACAGCCTCCTACAAGTACCTGGGAGTTACTCGGCTCCGTGAGCACACAGCACGCTGGGAGCAATGCTCAGCTCGGTCCCAACAGCCAGAGAGCGCACCAGGCTTTGCAGGAAAACCCAGTTTTAAGTCATTAACACCCCTTTCCACCACCGCCTCAGCAGCCCCTCAGCCTGCTGCTTGGCAGGGAACATTCCTGCTCATGGCTTTCAGGCTTTACTGGGAATTTCTGCATCACAAGCAGCTCGGCTCTTTGGGAGCGAGGGAGAGCGCAGAGGGGCTGTGCCTGCCTAAATTTGATGCTGTAATTTTTACAGAACAGTTTAGTTTTCCAGCTCTCCCAGGCAGCTGCTCCAGTCTGCCCAGCCCAATGTGTCCCTCCACCCAATTGAAGCTGGATCCGGGAAACAGTTTTGGGAACCACAAAGCTTGGGGGTGTCAGGTAAACCCAACACCAGCTGGACCAGCCACCCTCCCAGGGATACTGCAAAACACCCTGGGACTGGAGCACACAGAGGAGGGACAGGACTTGGGGGGGGGCTGATAAAAGTGGGTGTCCAAACAAGTGAGGAATTAAGTATTCACACTTTGTGCCATCCTCAAAATGCCTGCAGGAGAGATGGGAATGGGGTGGCTCTTTGATTCACCTCCTTGTTCAGCCATGGCCTCATTAGGAAGGTGCCCACGTGGGCTGGCAGCTGGCGCTGTGACTTGGTGTGGTGGCAAAGCTAGTTGTTACCCTCTGAAGTCTGGGAGTGAGTGGGGGTGATGGGCTGAGCCCCCCAGCAGCCCCCATCTCCCCAGGGCTCTTCCCCTGTGCCAGAGATGTGCAGCAAAGTGGGTTGGAGAGAGTGGCCAAAGCTGAAAGGGCTTAATTGGAGCCTGGTAGCTTGTTCCCCCACCCTACCTGGGCTCCTGTAGTTGCATGTTCAGGCCAGGGGTCCCCTTCCTTCAGGGGACTCCCATGTACCCCCAGATAGGTGCCACATGGGTGATCCCATGTACCTGCCGGCTCCTGCGAGGGGAGGCAAGGCCAGGACCAGGGGCTGCTGTCACATCCTTTGAGCCCAAGCACTGGGCTCCTGCTACCAAAGGCCACCAAGCACAGGACTCAGCAGTGACCAGTCATACTGTGGAGGATAAAAATCACCCTTTGGTGTGGCTCAAAGCTCATCCAGGCTGCAGCCAGGGTAGTTTCCCTGCTGTGGCCAGGCTCACAGAGCTCCGCACTGCACTGTAGGCACATCCAGCCCCTGCTCACATCAAAGCTGTGTCCCAGGCTGAGGGCTCCTTGTGACCATCTGCCCACACCTCCCCCCAGTGTGGGAGCTCTGACCCATCCTGGGCAGCTGAGCCTGATCCAGGCAAGATTTGGCTAAAGGCAGCTGGCTCCTGCCTGATCTCTTCATGAATCTGGACCCACTGCCTCTGTGCGCAGCCAAACCTGAAATGCACTGGCAGCGGGTGCAGCCGGAGGGCAGCTCTCCTAGGATGCTGCTGGCTGGGAGCCCCCACAGGACAGGATGAAGCCAAACACCCACCCACCTTCCTGAGAGACCTAAGACAAGGGCCTCATTCGTCCCGTCCTTGCCTGGTGACAGGACGATTGTAAAATTCTCATGGCTGGGCCATACCGAAGCCTGGTGCCCTACAAGCACCCCTTGTGGTCTTCTCCAGGGCACCCTCCCCAGCCACTGGGCTCGGGCCTCGGCTCCCAGTGCAGCCCTGCAGCTAGTGTGGGGGCTGGGAAGTCCCTCTTACCCCTTTCCAGCTCAACTGCCAGCATGTCCTCCACTGGCACTCACCATTTGCCTAGTTTCCTGGAGAAGAGGAAGCCTCAAGATGTTTTTTTCCTCCTAGTTTCTCACTCAGCAGAGTGGGAGCAGGAGCACAGGGATTACAGGAGCTCCCCAAGCTCTTCATTAGGAACTTGGGTACCTGCATCGCAGAGGTTTTACACTCTGAATTTACCAGGAGCTGTGAACACCAGAGAACTATTAAATATCAATTGTAACCAGCCTGGTTAGAGTGTTCTGCCCCAGTCTGGATGATCCATGGTGCTGGACTGAACGTGGGCAGTGCTGGGTGCAGCACAGCCAGCAGCTTTCCAAGGGACAGATCCTGCTGCAGGAAACTGGGGGTGTCTGACCCAGAGAGCCCCTCCGTGTGGGGCTGGAGCTCTGAGGGAGGGAGACAACCTCCCACCCAGCTCAACCCATGGGAGGCTGCCAGGAGAGAAGTAATGTGCCACATGGAGGCTGGAAGGAAGACAAGGGAAGAGTTTTATTGATAGAAAAGTGTAAATAAATAATTCTGCCCCTTTAAAGAGCAGGCCAGGGGGGAGGTCCATGGCAGCACAGCCACTGGGGGTCCCTGTGGCTCAGCCCCACTGCAGGTTGGGAGGAACAGGCCACCCTCCAGGTGGGGGGGCCTGCAGGGATGGGGGCAGATCCTGCACTGGTGGCCAGCCCGGTGGGTACTGGAAAGGCGCTGGTTTCTCAGGCAGAGCACTGTGGAGAAAGGGGGAGATGAAGGAGCAGGGGTGAGATGGGGCCACCTCAGTCATTCATCCTGCTTAGGGGCTGAGTGACCCTGTGCCCCCTCTGGTAGCCCCCAAAAGAGGAAGTTCCAGCAGAGGAGGGGTTGGTTATCCACAAACTGGTGTACTCACAGAAATCCAGCATCATGGAGGCTGGAAGGACCCTCTGGAGCTTATCTGGTGCAATCCCCTGCTCCAGCATGGTCACCCAGAGCAGGGGGCCCAGCATTGAATTATCCAGGTGGGTTTGGAAACTCTCCAGAGAAGGAGGCTCCACAACATCTCTGGCAGCCTGGGACAGCCTCTGACACCCTCACACTAAAGAACTTCTCCTGCTCAGATGGAATTTCCTGGGTTCCAGTTGGTGCCTGGTGCTCTTTGTCCTGGCACTGGGCACCACTGAAAAAGAATCTGGCCCCATCCTCTTGCCCCCAAGGGCCCTTTAGCTCTTGCTTAGCACTGATCAGTTCCCCTCTCAGGCTGCTCTTCTGCAGCTGAACAGCCCCAGGGCTCTCAGCCCTTCCTGGGCAGTGTTTTCACTCCCCTCCTCACATCCAACTGCAGCATAACCAACCCCCAGCTCATTCCAGCTGTTGGTCCTTGCTAACATAGCACACGCCACTGAAAAATAAAGCAGAAGCACAAGGTGAGGGGGTCTGCAAGAGGATAGAGCATGTTCAGCCCCCCAGGAGGGGCAGCAGCTCCAGCCCCACCACAGCTGCCAGCAGGAGAGGCCAGGGGACTGGAGGGACCACTGGTCCTGTCCCCCCCAGCCCCAGCTGCTCTCCACTCTGCACACAGCTGAGCTGTGAGGAGAACAACCACCACCAGCAGCTGTTTCTTGCCGAGCAGCCCGGAACCCAAGCCAGCTGGGCACTTCCCAAAGGACAAGGACCCCTCGGAAATGGCAGTACTACCAAAGCGCCGGGGTGTTGTGACAGGAGCACCCTTCAGCAGAGGGCATGGGCTTCCTCCTCTAGCTCCCAGCCTGCAAAACACTTCAAGTCTCCCCCTGAGCTCACTAGTGGAGGCCACTGCACACAGCCCAGCCGAGAAGTGGTGCCGAAACAGAAGCATCTTGGCTCCAGCTAAAGAAAGTGCTTGGCCGGGGCAGGTTTAAATTCATGGCCAATGTACCTTTCCCATTAATTCCTGCACACAGGAAGATCATTTGTTCTTCAACACAAGCCCTGCCAGCAGCCTTCCAGTTTCTCAGGCCTCTACCTCTGATCCTGATGAATCTTTTTAATTGTTATGCCAGAAGAAATCTAATCAAACTCCTTTACATAACGCTCTGGAGGAGCGGCACCCTCCTCTCCCTGCAGGGCTGGTGTCGTGGCCCGACGCCAGCTACAGAAGTCAAGTGCGGTGTTTTCTGGGCAGCTACCACAGAGCAAAGTCATTTGGTCTGATGCTTTTCCCCCTGCTGGGGATTCTTGGGAGCCGAGGGTGAAACCAGGCTGCTGGGACACCTGGCAAGCCCCTCTCGGGCAGACACGGCAGCAGTGGGTGTGCTGAAGGGTGGGAGAGCAGAGCTACCAGCAAACGAGATGTTTGTCAGTAGGGAGGGTGCTGCCTGGCCACTCAATTCCCAGGTGGGTCTCCTCAGGTACAAGAGCTGTCAAAGTGCAACCTGTCCCATGGGATTCTCCAGTGCTGAGCAAGAGTCAAGTGCATCTCCTTTCTGGAGGCACTGGTGGGATCCTTATCCTCTACCAGAGCGACTGCAACCAACCACACCATGGAAGGCAATGTGGCAACTCTCCATCTGTGGGGCTACGTCAGGGACAGTCGGGGCTGGGGCTTTAAGGGGGTGCCACCCTCCAGCCACAAGGCCACTTCCAGCCCAGCACTGCAGTGCACTGGGAGAGGGCACGAGGCAGCAGCTCACCTGTGACTGCCTGCCAGGTGTCCTGCTGCAAAGCCCTGGCCAAGGCAGAGACAGAAACTCAGCTATGCTCACTCTCAGGCAGAGGCTTTGAAGCATCAGCTTCCCAGAGATCACACTCCCTAGACCCTCCAAACCAGCTGGAATCCTTTCCACTCAGTGCTGCCAGAGAAGACAGGGGTGGAGGTGGGTCTCTAGCATCTCCTTTTGGAGCTGGCTGCCCTCCAGAGCACCTTTTCCACTGTTTTCCTCAGACTAATGGCCTTCACTGATGTCACCATCCAAGCATGGAAGCCCCTGGGCAGGTTAGCATCCAAAATTCCCCAAAGGAATTTTGGCCTCTCTGGATCTGTGTGAGTGTGAAATGAGTGCTCAGGAGGTGCCAACGAGTTGAGAAGCCCCCCTGTCATGCTGGGTCCAGCTCTGGAGTCCTCAGCACAGCAGAGACAGAGACCTGTTGGAGTAGGGCCAGAGGAGCCCCAGAAATACTGGCAGGGCTGGAACCCCTCTGCTGGGAGGGCAGGCTGGGAGAGCTGGGGGTGTTCAGCCTGGAAAAGAGAAGACTCTGGGGAGACCTTCTTAGGGCCTTTCAGGACTTCAAGAGGCTTGTCAGAAAGACAGGGACAGTTTTGAGCAGGGCTTGTTGGCACAGGACAAGGAGTGATGGGTTTAAACTGAAAGAGGGAGATTTAGACCAGAGAGAAAGGAGGAATTGCTGCTGAGGGTGGTGAGAGCCTGGCCCAGGCTGCCCAGAGAGGTGGTGGCTGCCCCATCCCTGGCACCATTGCCGGTGAGGTTGGCCGGGACTCTGAGCAACATGCTGTAGTTGCAGATGCTCCTCCTCCCTGCAGGGGGTTGGACCAGATGAGCTTTAATGGTCCCTTCCAATCCAAACCAGTCTGTGAGTAGCTGCACCTTCTCCTCCCTGACTTGCACCCCTCATGTGAGACCCCCTGTACATTGTGAGGGCTGGGGGCAGCCACCAGCCCTCACATGGGTGCCCCCCAGCCAGCAGTACCTGTTACTCTGAGCCATGCTCAGTCTCTTTGCTCTCTTCTCCAGCCAGTCCTCAATGGTGCCGGGTGGGACATCTGCTCCCTCCTGCCACAGCTCCTTCGATCTCTGCTCCCCTGGTTGAAAGATAGAGAGAAGGGGCCATCAGACCCTCTCACAGTTTGCCATTCGCCCGTGGCAGCCCCTCCTCCCCACTGTCCACCTGCCATCTGACACTTGGCCTCCTCCCTGGTGACAGCTCCAGCCTGCCAGAGCTGGGGACAAGGTCTAAGCCAGCGAGCACAGTGGCAGCTCAGGCACTTCGCCGAGGGGAGCCAACATCTCCCCTGGGGTGGATCATCCTCATCCTTGCCTGAAACAGCCTCTGCTGGCCCTGAGCCATGAGCTGCTTCCAAAGCATCTCCCTCCAACTGGCAGGAGGGACTGCAACCTCTGCCCAGGCAGGAGGGAGTGACCAGGCTGGTCAGATAAGTGCGGGCTTGGCAGGTGATGAGAGTCTGAAAGCCTCAGAGCGCTCTGCTGCCGGGAGCCGGGGTTGTGGGGACACCGTGTCAGCTCTGCCTTGGGTGTGAGGCCTCCCCAGCATGGACAGAGTGGGTGGCTCCTGCTCAGCCCTGCTCAACCTGGGTGCAAAACCAGAGCAGGGCACCGCAACGGGAGGGAGGGAGGGAGGGAAGGGAAGGGAAGGGAATGAGTTGCTGCATTTTCTGACATGAGTTCCGAACAAGGAAGACAGTGCCCAGAGAAAAGCTCTGCTGTCTACAAAGAGACAGGGCAGCCTGCGGTGCCTCTCCAAACAGAAGGGCACAGAGCTCGTGGGGCAGCACAGCACCTGCCAGTGCCTCCTGCTGGGCAGCTGCCCATTTAGCCAGGCTCCCCAGTCCCATCTTAGCACCAGTGACAGTGGTAAGGCGCAAGAGCAGAGAACAGTCGAGCCTGAGCCCTTGACAGGAATGACACAGTCCTGGTCTTGGAAGCATGTTGGGAAGAGCTGGATAAGGAGCAATTCCACCTCTGGCCCAGTGGGAAGTTCCACCTAAGTACAAAGGAGCCATGATACTTTGAGAACCAAAGTATCAATCTTATCACAGAACCACTGAATCGTTCTGGTTGGCAGAGACCTTTCAGATCATCGAGTCCACCCACTCCCCCAGCATGGCCAGGGCACCACTAACCCATGGCCCTCAGCGCCACAGCTTGGAAACCCCTCCAGGGATCACAGGGACTCCACCCCTGGCCTAGGCAGCCCAGGACAGGCATGGACAACCCTGCAGGGGAAGAAATTGTTCCTCAGCTCCAACCTAAACTTCTCCTGAGGCAACTTGAAGCTGGTTCCTCTTGTCCTATCACTTGTTCCTTGGGAGCAGAGACTGACCCCCCATGACTCCAACCTCCTGTCAGGAGCTGTCAGAGCCAAAAGGTCTCCCGTGAGCCTCCTCTGTTCCATTCTGCACAAGCCCGGGTTCCTCAACTGTTCCTCAGCACATTGTGCTCCAGACCCTTCCCCAGCTCCATTGCCCTTCTCTGGCCACGCTCCAGCCCTTTAATGTCCTGGGAATGATGGGCCCAAAACTGACCCCAGGATTCAAGAGGCAGCCTCCCCAGTCCTCAGTCCAGAGGGATGATCCTGTCCTGGTCCTGCTGGCCACACCAGTGCTGATGCAAGCCACATCCATAGAGAGGATGCTAAAGCAGACTCGTGTCAACCCCCTTCTCCCTGCTCACTGCACTCTCCAGGGACGAGCGCTCTCAGGGAACACTGATCCCATTCCGAGACCCACCTGCCAGTGCTTCCAGCCTGGCACAGCCACCTGCAGCTGGGCCCACCCGGAGTCTGCTCCGCAGCGACCTGCCATATGTCACACGTTTAAGGAAAATATTATACGTTTCCAGACAGGGTGTGAAATTAATATTACTTGGGCAGAGCAAAGGATCACTTCATCCTAGCGGTGGCAACCAATTATTCATCTGCCTGTTGAATATTAATAAGGATGGCAGAAACGTGCTACACAATGAGCAGCCGGAGATGGATAATTTGTCATCCAGGCTTTTCATCTGCTGCTGCTGCTGGGAGGGTTGGTGATGTTCACACTGCCACCACAAAGACACCCCGCTGTGGGCCTGATGTCGAGGTGCTGCTCTGCAAGCCACCGATAAGGGGATGGCTGCAGTCGGGACTGTTCATTTCTCCTACAGTTGTTTCCAAGGAGCAAAGACCCAGCAGAGCTATCCAGGGTCAACCCAACAGCCTGGCTTGGTGAGGGCAATGGGGAGGTAAGAAGCTCACTGTGGTGAGCTGGGCACTGCTCAGGACATCTGCATTCAGTTACCACATCAGGGTTTGCTTCTTTCGCTTTGCTCCAGCTTTCTCCATCTGTTGAGTGCTGGGCACATCCTATCCCAGCAAGGGGACCAGCTGTGGTTGTGAGAGGCTTTGATGAAGAAGGGAAGAAAATCACAGAGAGAAACCTCAACCTCTCCCACTTCTACCTACCACCAAGATTTCCTTCTGATCCCACTCCAAGCTCCAGCACAGAACAGACCAAATCGTGCCAAAGCCTCTTTGTTTAGAGCAGAAAGCCCTGAGGAACCAGTAGGAGCCCATGAACTTGAGCAGACAGAACTCACTGTTTCATCCAGAAAAGCTTGCTGGCTGCGATGGAACAAGCCCAGTCTCACACTGGCCTATATGAGGCCTCAGATGTCCAGACCAGAAAGACATCCAGATGGCTCCCCATTCCCCCAGCTACAGGTACAAGCAACCCCTTGGTCTGTCCACCCTGACACGTGCCCATTTAAAAGGCCAATCTTTTATCTCATCATCCTCTGAAGCACACAACCTCCAACCGGGGACCACCAAAACCCCCAGGAAATGGGAAATACCCCTTGAACATCACTGGGTATTCCAAGACATAACTCAAAAACAACTACCAGCCCTTGCTCCTTGGAGGTGGGCGTGCCCTCCTCCTCCTCTTCACTAGGGCTTTTGCTTCAAAGTCTCATTATAGCCAATTAAAAGGGTGGCTGTAGTTGTGAAGATCCTCTCTAATGATGCTGGAGCGAGAGTCCAGATTTATCTTCTCTCCCTTTCTACCAGGAGTTTTCTTCCTGAGCAAGGCACACGAGCTTTACCAGGAGTTTTCTTCCTCTGCCTGTGAGGTGCAACCAGAAGCACCGAGTGGGTCACCCAGCAACAAGATTTACAGGGAATATCTCGGGAAGATCTGGCAGCCCAAACCCCTCTGGAGCTATGGCCGAGAGCTGAGGCTGATGAGACCCCTGGACACGAGCAGCTCACGATGTCACCGCCTCACAGTGCGGAAGCCGGAGGGTGAACTCCTGCCCCTCGCCCCCTTCAACCAGTTAACTCCAGCTACTCCCAGCAGGCTCCCTCCTGTCACCCAGGTGTGGGGCAAACACTCACCCAGCCGCACCCCGATCCCTACCCTGGCAGCTCGGGTGGGGGCTCCATGTCCCTACGGCCAGCTGGGGATGTGATGCGGGGCCACTGGGAGCCCGGTAACTTCCAGCCAGGAGCCAGTAGTTTGACAGCAACTTTTCCTGACATGCCTGTACTTCAGCTGGCAGCCTGGAAGCGTCTGGCTGCTGAGTGATGCAGCAGGCACAGCAGACGGATGCTTTGATGCGGTAACAGCTGGGAACAGGCCCCCCCTGCCCTCCCTGCTGAAGGTGGGAACTGTTGCGTCTTGATGAGCGGATTCTACAGGCCTCAGAGATGCTGGTGCCAAAGTAGGACAAGCTCTAGGCTGTTAGGGAACAGTCCAGAAATTCTCCTGCTTAACCCACCAGACTGACACAAACAACAGGGTGACTTCCCTGCATTAAGAAGGCCAAACGTTAGACTAATGCAAGAAACAGGGCAACAGAGCTGGGGAAGGGCCTGGAGAATAAAGAGTGAGGAAGAGGAGGCTGAGGGGAGACCCCATCACTCTATACAGCACCTGAAAGGACACTGTGGAGAGGCTGGTGCTGGTCTCTGCTCACAGGTGATTAGTGACAGAACAAGAGGGAATGGATTCTGACTTTCCTTTGGAAATGATCCTTCCTCTCTGCACTGGGGACTCCACATCTGGGTGCTGGAGTCCCCAGTGCCACAGAGATGGGAATGTACTGGAGGGAGCCCAGCAAGAGAGGATGAGCGAAAATCCCAACACAGGAATTTCCAATGAAATATTTAAATAAAAGTCCCAACATATTTTGATTGCCAACATGGTCAAACACCGGACCAAGTCGCCCACAGAGGTTGTAGAGCCTCCAGCCTTGGAGATATTCAAAGCACAACTGCAGGTGGCCCTGGGCAGCCTGCTCTAGTTTATCTCCTTTGAGCAAGGAAGGGTCAGGACCAGATGATCTCCAGTGAGGACCTCAACCACTCCAGAAGATCTCACCAACACGACTCATTTTCTCTAACCACCAGAATAATGGATCCTCAAGAGAACACAAAGCTGCCACCCTCCTGGGATGACAAAGTCCAAAAGCACTCTCTGGAGACTCGCAGTGGGGCAGCAGCTGCTGTTCAACCCCTGCCCAAACTCTAGTTCCACCCACAGCCATGTGAGCCTTTTCAGGATTCCAAACTCCATGTCCTCTCCTCAGGGCAACCCTACCAACAGCTCTTCTCCAGAGTGGAAGCAGCAGCTCCTGGTAAGAGTCAAGAGGTTAAGGGGGGAAATCAAATCCATAAATTTCAGGGGAAGTGATGTACCAGTGCCCTCTGCTGCTGACAGTTTTTATTCCCTGCCTGAACAGAACCCTGTGGGCTCAGAAAGCCCACTGGGCTTGACTCTGTGTTTGTGCCTATGCTAGTAGATCAAGAGCATGAAGAACTGCAGCAGTTCAGTCCTGCCATAGGCTGACGTGGCACTGGGAGGGAGGCAGGAGGGGACCCACGCTGGGTACTGGCAGCACGGGACCCCAGGTGTTCTCTGCACAGCCCCTCACACTCCCCTGTGCACCAGCTTCCCCTCCTCAGAGACCCTCCAAACATTTTTTTTTTTTTGTTTGTTTGAGGACTCACCTTGAACCTGGGCACTCAGCTTCTCAAGGTCCTGCTCTGTCATGTGGGAAAATCTGCAGTTGGACCCAAAATCACATTGTCCTGGAACAAAAAACCACAGAGCTCAGTGAGGGCTGCACACACAGCAGGTCCTCCCTTAGCAATGTGCACACAAGCTCAAGACCCATTACACCCTCATGCTGGACACACAGGCTCAAGCCCTTCCCAGACTCACAGCATGGCAGGGATTGGAAGGGACCTCCAGAGATTATCTGGTGCCACTCCCTGCTCCAGCAGGGTCACCCAGAGCAGGGGGCCCAGCATCACAGTGTCCAGGTGGGTTTGGAAACTCTCCAGAGAAGGAGACTCCACATCATCTCTGGCAGCCTGGGACAGCCTCTGACACACCCACACCAAAGAAATTTCTCCTTCTGCTCAGGGGGAACTCCTGGGTTCCAGATGGTGTTCGCTGACCCTTGTCCTGGCACTGGATACCACTGATAAAAGTCTGGCCCCCTCCTCTTGACCCCAAGGGCCCTTTAGCTCTTGCTCAGCATTGATCAGCTCCCCTCTCAGGCTGCTCTTCTGCAGCTGAGCAGCCCCAGGGCTCTCAGCCTTTCCTGGGCACAGAGATGCTCCAGGCTCCTCAGCATCTGCAGAGCCTCTGCTGGACTCTCTCCAGTAGTTCCTTGTCTCTCTCAAACTGGGAAGTCCGGAGACAGACATAATACTCCAGATTCCCTCCAAGACAACCACACACTCCAGTGGTCTCCACAACAGCCTTAGGCCAGCTCATGAAAGAGCTGTTGGAGCTCAGACAGTTCTTTCTACCTCAGAAGAACTCACCTGTTTGCAGAAACTTCCGACAAGGTTTCTTGGTTTGCTCCTCTTGCAGGATAGCAGCAGCATCTGGGGGGCACAAAGGCCAAACCAGGGTCAGGATCACTTTGCACAGCAAACCCCCAACACACTGTGGCACCAGACAAGTCAGCTGCCTGGTGAGCAGCTGTTTCACAACACACCCAGAAATTTAAGCCACAGTCTGACAGTTACCAGTCACCGTTGGCACCCCTAGCTTCAACTTTTTGCTGTGTTGCATAAATCACCTGATCCCGAGGAACCAAAGTAATGCAGAGGAACACACAGACAATGGTTTCACAACCAGTTTAACCCAGACAAAGTCTTTGCTACTGCCAAAAGACACAGTCCTGCTCACTCTCTCAGACCCTGGACATGCTTCTTCTCTGCCCAAATCTTAACACACCTAGCTCTCCTCTGCTCTCCCCCTTGGCTATGGCAGCTTTGAGCTGCTTTCCCAGCCCTGCCACCCCCCTGGGATGTCCAGTCAAGTGGTCACACCCTCAGAACATCTGCACCCAGCGCAGAGAAGTGCTGCCAGCCTGTTCACACAACCCACTTTCCCTACACTTCCCACCCTGTACTCCCTGCCCCTCGCATGGAAGAGGCCAGCTCAGCTTTGCAGAAGGCACCTGGCTCTCCTTTGGAAACCCTAATTCACTTGGTTCTCTCAGGTCTCCTGAGAGGCAAGATGCCTTTGCCAGTGATGCCGTGAGAGCTTTATTTGCAATACCTGTTCCCACCACCAACCGCCCTGTCTCTTCCACCTCGTTTCAAGTCTCAGCTGACTAGTTACAGTCTCCCCTTCCTACACCCAGACACATGAGGGTTTTGCCTCTGAGACCACCTGACAGCAACAGTGTCAAGTCTGCAACTCCTTGGCACAGACCACCTGACCATCAGTCATCAGCCCCGAGTTATTTTACCCATTCCCCTGCCCAGCTCACCCACCCCCTCCTCGGTCCCCAGAAGGGAGGGGTAGGCTGCTGGGAGTACCCACCTCGGAATAAGTCGTACCAGACCCTCTTAGCCCTGAGGTGCTGCACTCCATTGAGGTGCTTCTTCCTGTTGTGAAGGTTGTCCTGAAAGGACCTGTCGCAGTAGTCACAGAAGTATCTCTTTCCCATCTCTCTTCTGGCAGAGCAGCCTCAGCCCGGCCTGGGAACCATCAGCTGGATCCTCGTCACCCTGGGGATGGAGGAGGCAGGATTTGCAGTGCCTGCTGCCAAAGGAGAACAACTCACATCACATAGGGTTGTCAGCCAAAGGGAGGAGCCCCAACAGCATTTACCATGTCTATCCCAAGCTGGTAATGCAGCACTTGCTCCGTGGCCATGGGAGGACTAGCTCCCATCTGTGTTTGTCACCTGCACTCCCCAAAGTGACAACGGCTCTGCCACGAGAATTCTCAATCCCTGAGACAGACAGCAGGGACTCCTGAGAGCCAGCAGCTCCCAGCCACTGCAAACAGTGAGAGTGCAGCAGAAACCACCCAATGGACAACCAGGAGGAGCGAGAGGCCCACACCATGGTCACTTTAACCCCAGATGAGCTCCATGAGCAAGAGAAAGGAAACTCCCCTATGTCCATCTCACCCAGCAAGATGTGTCTGCTTCACTGCAATCACCCAGAGCCTCACAGCCAGAACAAACCCCCAGCTTCACTGAAAGCCACCTGGAGATGCCTGGTCCTCCTCCCACCATGAGAAGGGCTTGTCACACAGGTATTTGTAGCCTGGAGAGTCTGCTGTGGAATATCAAGAAGGAACAGGACAGAATTTGAATCTTCTCATCTGTGCTGGGCCTCAAGTAGCTCAGACCTGGCAGGGCAGGTGGGGGTTGTGATTCAGGCAGTCCCATCCCCACCACTGTCCTTGCTGGAGGTGCCACAGATAGCCTGGAGGAGCTGTAAGTTCTCTCCCAAATGAGAGAACAAGGCACCTGATAAATGCCAAAGATGGATGGACTGGGAGATAAACTCCAAAAGCAATTCTCTGGGTTTTGACACCTTGACAGACAAAGGTGTTTAAAAAATGACAGGGAGACCAACGCAAGAAATAAAAGATTTTATAAATAAACCTGGGTCGGAATCAATCTCAGACTGGCAGCCTCCCTGCAGACTCCATAGGGCAGTGGGAGGAGCAGTGGCAGAAATGGGCGATGCCTTGTGCTGAGCTGCACCAGCTCTGCCCAGCCCTCCTGCCTGCCAGCCAGGCCAGCATCTCCCCAGCAACCCTGCCAAAGTCCTGTCCTAACCCAGCTCCCTGGAGCTGCTGCAGCTGCTTCAACACCCAGGCCCTGGAAATCACCCAGGCCTCCCACCACAAGTATAAGCAGAGTCTCCATCACCTCATAAAGCTCCTCCAACCTCATGAAGTTCCACAAGAGCAAGTGCAGGGTCCTGCACCTGGGGAGGAACAACCCTCTGCACCAGTACAGGGGGAGGTGACCTGTCCAGATGAAACACCTTGGTGGGTACTGACCAGCCACCCATCCCACTGATGCTACTGCAAACTCCTTCACCTGCCAACAGCCAGCTCCTGCCTGGAATAACTCAGCTCTACAGGGTTTGAGGTCTGAAATCCTCCTGCCCCAACCCAAGAAACCAACACCGAGTGCTGCTTAATGAACACCGAGCCACAAGTGTCCCCCAGCCCGGTCTCGCCGCCAGCTCTGCCGTGCCCTGCGGGGCAGCGGGACCCGAGGCAACGCTGTTCCCCCAGCAGGCTCTGCTGCTGCTTCCGAGGGCTGCAAAATCCCTGTTCCTAAGCCCCAGTCACCCGAAGTCGTGGTAAGATGAAAACCTCCTGCGCTCCCAGCTCTGCAGAACGGGGAAAACAAGTTTTGCGATTCCGCAGCGGGGCCCCCCCGAGATTCCGCAGCTCTCGCTGGGGATTGCGCCGGCAGGAGGAGCAGCAGCAGCAGCTTCCAGCCTTTGAAATCCGGTACCAAACTTTTCCTTTCATCGCCCCGACAGCACCAATTGCAGAAGCTCGTTCCCCTGTGACAAGGAGGGCACAGAAACCTCCTACGGGTCTCAGGCAGGCGGATCCCACACCCCAGGGGCGCCGGAGCCCAAACCTCTACCGGCAATTCCTGCGGCGGGGGAGGGACGGAATTAAATCAGCAATTGGAGGAGAGGCAGATCCTGCAAGAGATCAACCTCCACACCCCCCCCCCCCCCCCCCCCAGCCTTCCTTCTGCAGATGAGCACTCCCTGCCATCTTTTGCAGGATTCAGCCGTGGGGATGATGAGCTCTGGCAGCTCCCTGCAGCGGGGGGGGGGATCCGCAGCGAGGGGAGCAGCAGCGCCGGCCAACAGACGCCCAGCTCCACAGGTAGCTCGACCAGTAAACAAAGAGCATTATTCAGTTGAAAACAAATATGTTTGTTGGTTTGTTTTGTTGTTTGTTTGGTTTTTTTCCTAAATAAATCCATCTTCACCACAGAATGATGTCAAAGAGGCTCCTTTAGAAAGAGCTGCTTTGGCTTGGCCGTTTCCTCTGAACATCTCTAGAGCTTCATTTGCAAGTTCAGGCAAAGAGACCCCGGGGAAGCCAGAAATGGTTTCAGTCGGGCTTTGTACCAGATAAAAAAAGTAATATTTTTTTGCATAAATCCAAATAATATATATTAAAAAAAAAAAAAAAAAGGCCCATTCGGGGCTTTGTCTTGTATCCTGATACTTAAAACCATTAACACAAAAAAAACCTGCCTCTTGGAGTAATGTTTCATAGGAGAGTTTTTGGAGACTCCTGCTGCACACATCCAGCTGAGGAGCTTGGTGAAGCTCCAGGCACCATCCTCCAGACACCATCCTCCACCTTTCCACCTCAAACCACTGCCCAACCCCCCCTGCATTGTTCTCCAAGGGCTACAGGTTGTACCTGGGACCCTCCCGGGTCCTTCATCAGGACTCTGTGCCGAGTTCCTCAGCCGACGTCCCTGAGCTGTGACGGGGGGAAGGTGACCTGGGAAGGGGCAGGTGGCAGACGTGTTTCTGTCTGGGTGTCGCTGCTGGGCCCTGACCTCAATTTCCCTCTCTCTCGTAGTCCAGACTCGGGCTGTTTCAACCACTTTGGATACCCAGACAGATGGGAAGTTAATTAAATCCAAGTGTCAAGCTGCTGATATTCTGCTGCACATTTAAACACATTCCTATCTCTAGGGGAAGAGAGTTTCCTGGTGACTTCCCAATGACAGAGGGACACATTCTGGCTTCCATTACACCCAGCATAAATCCGGAGCTTGATCTGGGACAAACCACCCTGACTGGCACACAAACCCATCTCCATGGCAGCAGCTATTGGGAAGACTGGTCTTAAAGACAAGCAGCAAAAATAGTCACTGAGCTTTTCAAAGGGCAGAAGACAAGGTTCGGCTGTTTCCAGCCTCTGCCTGGGCTTCCAGCACCAGCAGAGGCTTTGCCCCACTCCAGAAACCCCATGGATCCCCACAGCAGCTGCAGGCAGGGCACTGAACATGGACAACCGACAAGCAGTGACTGTGCAGCAGCCCATGTGCTCTCCCCGAGGTGACAGAGCCAGTGCCACTTGAGGACCCCTTCTCAAAGGAAAAGGAGATGCCTGTTTAGCAAGAATCCTGCCAAAGGACAAGTTTAGTTTTAAGATTCCCCCACCCTCTCCTTTGTCCATTCTCCCTTTCCAACCCTAAATCTGCTTCTCTTTCCCACCACTGCTGGAGCCCTTCTGGCCTCGCTGAGGATAAGCCCGAGAAGGTGGCCAAGTGGATAGGAACATTTCCATGTCAGTTCTGTCACATGGGGCCATCTCATGTTCTCCCCAAAGCACCTCTCTGAGTGTCCTCCAGTTTTTAGGAGCTACAGGATTCCTCTCCCGCTAGGACAGAGACTTCTCTGGAGGCATTCAAAACCCACTTGGATCTGGGTGACCTGATCTGGGTAACCCTGCTCTGGCCGACCTGATCTGGGTAACCCTGCTCTGGCCAAGGGGTTGGACTCGATGATCTTTCAAGGTCTCTTCCAAACCCTGACATTCTGGGATTCTGTGACGGCTGGACACGAGGTAAAATTTCACCATGGGATGAGTTATTAAGCACCGCCCTGGCCCAGGCTGCCTAGGTGGAGCCCCCGTGATCCCTGGAGGGGTTTCCAAGCTGTGGACAAGCGGTACTGAGGGACATGGGTTGGTGGTGCACCGGCAGTGCTGGGGGATGCCCTGGAAGGTCTTTTCCAACCAGAACGACTCTGTGACGCTCCCTAACAACAAGAAAACCCCCGCGAACGACCCGCAGCTCTCCCGAAGGGGGCGAACCTAATCCCCGCCCCTCCCTCTGCTGAGAAACAGGCTTTACCCAACGCTTCTTATTTCCCCGCGGCTGCAATAACGCCTTTAACCCGCCGTTTTGCCCTAAACGGGTTCATTTCACCCCAAAACAAGCAGAAGGTAAAAACTCACCCGCAGCCAGACCCAGGCCTTGTGCACGACTGCCTACAGCTCCCAGCAGCCCCCGCGGCGCCCCGCACGCGAAGAGAACACAGCGAGCAGCTCAACTTATACTCCGCGGCGCGGAGGCTGCTGGGAGTTGTAGGCAGTTACGGCGCAAGGCCCTCGGCGAGGCTGCCGGGAGTTGTAGGCGGTGCCTGCGCAGAGGCGGCGTCCAAGATGGTGCTGCTGCGGCAAGTCTACAGCGCGCTCTTCCGCCGCACCTCCACCTTCGCCCTCACCATCGTGCTGGGCGCCGTCGTCTTCGAGCGGGCCTTCGATCAAGGGGCCGACGCCATCTTCGAGCACCTCAACGAAGGGGTAAGGAAAGGGGGAAAGACTCGGCAGGTGCCGGCCTTTCCTCACACAACCCATCAGGCCTCAGGGCCTGTGAAGGTCAAGCCGCCCCGGCCTGGGTGTCCGGGCTGCGGTGTGTTCCGGAGCTTCTCCGGCGTCCAGAGGCGGTGGGATGAAGGGAGGCTGCAACGGGTCGAGCTGTGGTTTTACGCCCCATGGGTCGTCAGCTTTCCCGGCGCCTTTCCCGAGCTGCCTGTGGTTGTGTCCGGGGCATCAGCGCTGTGCGAGTGTCTCCAAAGGTCAGAGGGAATCAGATGAGGTCAAGTTTACCTTATATTTCAAAGCAGAGCTGTGGTGGGATCAGCACAGACTAGTTTGGGTGGGAAAGGACCATGAAACCTCATCTGGTCCAACCCCCTTGCAGGGAGCAGGGACATCTGCAGCTAGAGCAGGTTACTCAGAGCCCCTGAGCTCTGATAATATCTCTGGTAAGAACTCTGATAAGAACTGAACTCTGATAAGTCACGGTGGGGGGCAGGACATATAATAGCTTCCAGCACAGTCACAGGTGATGCAGGGGGGCCTTACAACAGGCCAGAGCTGCTGTTAGGTCCATCTTGCACTGAGTACAAAAACCCCTCAGCGTGCTGTATTTTCCTCTCGGCAGCACTGTGGTCCCTGTCCTGCAGTGCTGCTG
The DNA here is from genome assembly GCA_025447755.1 of Corythornis vintsioides. NCBI lineage: Eukaryota > Metazoa > Chordata > Aves > Coraciiformes > Alcedinidae > Corythornis > Corythornis vintsioides. The sequence continues at coordinate 42,210 of JAOEGS010023723.1, read as the reverse complement.
TACCTCGGGTTTCTTGAGGCACCCAGGACAGTTTCCCATGATGGCCAGGTCACCAGGTGATGGAAAGACCTGCCCTTCCAGTAGTGTGTCTGCATTTTGTACCTGGAATAGGATTCTGTGTGTCCCATACCCCTGGGAGCAGGAACAGCCTCTCTGGTCTGTGTGGGAAACTGAGGCAGGGTGACTGGAACACTCCAGTAATACTAGGGGAGAGCAACAGGGGCAGGGGAATGGCAGCAGCTCCCTCCCTCTCTACTGTAAAAGCCATGGAGATGGGTATGGAGCTCTATCTGCACCCCCTCCTATGGCACTGCAAGTGCTGCTCTTGCTGCTCCCCTGAGCCCTTGTGGGGCTGGGGTCACTGGGGGCCAGGTGTGCCCCCTGAGCCATTTCCCTGTTCCCCAGTGCTGCTGTGTACCCTGGTGGGACCTGTAGCCAGGCTTTCCTACAAACTCTTCTTTCCCCTCATGCTGTTGCCTGTTACAGATGCAGCTTCTACGGGAATTTGTGATTTAAAGTGAAACTTGAATCCCAGGATGGCTGAAAAGATGAACATTTGGCATTTTTTTCTTCTCGGTTTTGCTTGCAGAAGCTGTGGAAACACATCAAACACAAGTATGAGGACAAGTGAAGCCTGAAACACTCAGCAGCAGGATCCAGCCTTAGGGTGGCAAAAGACCCTGCAGAGAAGGATTGGGCCACCTGAAGCTGGTTGTGTTGAGGTGGAAATGGATTCCTGCCTGGAACAACTCCGAGCCAGATTATAGCAGCCACCTGCTGATAGCATGTGAAGCAAGATGGACTCAAGGAGGTCTGCTGCTGCACTCAGACTTACCCTGTTAAAATAAAACATTCTTGCTCTATGGCTCCTGCCTGTGTGTTCACCTGGCTGATCCTTGGCCTGCTTGTGGCTTCTTCGGGTGGAGAATACTTCAATGTGCACCTCTCCCTCATTTCAGACACTGTTAAGAAATCACAACAACCTAAAAATGGTTGGAAAGACTTGGTGGGATTTGCATAACTGGATTGCCACTCTGGGGGCTGCTGCATGGCCAGAGCTGCCCCCTCTGCCCCAGCCAGGCAGAGATCTGCCTCCCATGGCCCCCTGAGCTGCAGTGAGCACTGGTGCCTGTCCCTCTGCTGGGCTCCAGCTGGGTTTCTTGTCACTTGCAGTTTGTCCAGACCCCAGAGTCACTGTGTGGTAGGGGTGGGAAGAGCCCTCTGGAGATTATCTGGTGCTCCAGCAGGGTCACCCAGAGAAGGGCCCATCATTGCAGTGTCCAGGGGGGTTTGGAATCTCCAGAGAAGGAGAATCCACGCCCTCTCTGGACAGGCTCTGACACCCTCATATCAAAGAACTTTTTCCTGCTCTGATGGAACCTCCTGGGTTCCAGTTTGTGCCTGGTGCCCCTTGTCCTGTCACTGGGCATCACTGACACAAATCTGGCCCCATCCTCTTGCCCCTGGGGGCCCTTTAGCTCTTGGCAAGCCCACTCAAATGGGACAGAAATACCTTCCACAGCTGTTCCTGGGCCTTTAAGTGGCTGGAGGGGCAGAACTGCTTTGTCCAGCTCCTGCAGCACAGTATGATTTCACCTCCGACCCAAAAGGAGGGGAGCCTGGAACCCCTGAGCTCTGCCAGGACCTCCCCCTAACCCCTGGCTGCAGTGCACTCCAGCTCTGCCAGGAACCTGCAGCTCCAGTGTCAGAATCATTCTCTTCCACTGCTCTGGGCATTCCAGACACATTTTTCTTCAGGGAAAAGGGCTACTCAGGTGGTGTTGGGGGTAATGAGTCAGTTAATTACTCTGGGCTCTCGGGTGGTGGAGAAAGTTCTGGCTGAGTGACTCCTGTTCTTCCCCCTCTCACAGCACAGAAGCCACATTTCCCTCTCCTCCTGTTTCTTCTCACTCACCAGGAGGAATTTCAGCAACGGATGAGGCAGAGCAAATTAGAACCAGTGCTAATGAATGAAACATTATTGGGTTTGCAAATAGGTGGCAGGAGGAAAATGTTTACTCTTAAGAACACAAAGAGGACTTAAAGCAAAACAAACAAACCCCAAACATGATGCTGGTGGGTTTTTTTTGAGCAAAACCCAAGCACACTTTTCCCAGTCCCTGTCAGGGAGGTGCTTACAAGGAGGGGTTGAAGCTTTCCCGGGATGATCTCACCCAGTTCGTGGGTGCCTTTCCCCAGCTGCAGACCCAGCAGCTCCACGATGTGCCAAGAGGGGGATGGATTTCAGTTTGTGTTTCTAAGAAGCTGCCAAAGAGGAAGAGCAATCCAGGGCCAGGGGGGAAGGGGCAGCCCTGGATCTTGGAACTGAAGCTACCAGTCAAAAAAAAAACAGAGCTGCAGCAGAGCAGGGAGGCACCCGAGCAGAGGATTTCTCCCCAGACAGGGGACTGGGGGAAGCTGATAAATGTAATCCCCTTCTCCCCATGCCTTGGCAGTGCAGGTTTGGGCAGCATCGATATGCAAAGAAAAATCTCATCCTTGAAATGCTCAGAGAACTTAATTTTATTTACATTCTAGTGACAGTTTCTCCACCTTCTGAAAACAGCCCCAGCACAACAGCATCGGGCAGCAGCGCTCCGCACCCAGCCTGAGTCACCGCCCTTGGTGCAGGGACTGGGCACAGCCCCAAGGGCTCCTTACTGAGCTAATTACCCAACGTGGTAGCTGCCCACAAAGCTAATTACCCCCAGAGCTCTCTCTGCAGCACCCAGAGCAGTAGCTCCAACACCATCTGACCCACCAATTTTGTCCCCAGAGGCACCTATGCAGGGTGGTGGTGGGAAAGGTGGCACTGGGAAGAGGTTAGGCAAGGAGAGCCTCAGTTTGCCAGAAACTTCAGCTCCCTGATGGGGTCAGTGCTCCAAAAATACGCTCATGGCCCATGCGAGCAGCAACTGGAGCAGTTTTATCACTGGCTGCTGGCTGATACTCCAGACCTGCTGTGGCACTAGGCAGCAGCTGATGTCACTGCCTCTAAGCACCTTGGTCAGAGAGCCAACAGAGCCATCTGTGACTCTCCCAGGGAACAGCTCCCCAACAAAAGGCAGCCCCTGGGAGAAGTCCCTTCAGCAAATACAAATTGTTTGCTATTAATTCTCAGCAGCAAACACGACTGGGGCCATTCTGCTCCACAGAGCTTGACAAGCAGTTAGGGATGAGGCAGCTCTCCAGGGACTCCCACCCCACCACTTTCCACTCCTCTTTCCCTGTTGCTGCCATCTCACTTTGGATCCCATTTTCCAGGTATATTTAGTCCCAGCAGCTGTGGAGAGATCTCCCTCCTCACACATCAGCAGCTGAATTTCCCTGCCTGCAGGTCCAGGACCTTAAAAAGCTCATTGAGATGCCTCCAGGGTAAGGATCGATAAGGTTTGTGGGAGCCTGAAAACACCCGACTGAAATATTAAAATCATTTATTTGCACATTGTTTCCACACGCCTCTCTCAAGGGACAGAAGTTTCTGAGGAGGTTGTGCTCAACCTGAACTCTTGTGGTGCCTGAGCCTTTTCCTCATAACCCTCAAGCTGTACTTGAGAATAAAACATTACAGGCGAGCAAGAAGCTGCAAGAGCTCTTTCAAGGGAAGCCCTGCTCTCCAAGCTGCCTGCTGCATGGTCTGGAAGCCCACCGGAGTTGCAAAAAGGGCCCAAGAAGTTGGTATGAAAATAAAATTCTGGGAATTATAAATAGTACAAAAGGACAGGAAGGGCTGGCATGGCTCTTTCTGACAGGTCAGCATCACACATGTCTCTAAGTGGAGCGCAGCCAGGCTCTGCCCAGAGGGTGACTGGCACCTGGGGACCGAAGTGCCAGGTATTGAACCCTGGCCTGCAGTCCCCCGAGGGAAGGGAGCAGAACAGCCCCATCCCCAGCAGAGGCCCAGGGATGATGCAAGGCCCATGCTGAGAGCCCTTCAGGAAGGAATCATGCCTTTATTCCGCTTTCTGTCAGCCATGGCTCGCCGGTTATGGTTGGCCCTTGTGCTCTTGTGTGCTTCCTTCTTCCTCCGTTCCTGCGCCGTCTCCCGGTTCTGCCCGTGGCCCTTCGGGTTGCCGACGACGGCAGAGCTGTCGTGCTTGTGCCTGGGGTGCACAGAGAGAGAACGTCACTGCAAACTCCGGGGACAAAATACACCCACCCTGAGGCAAAGCTGGGTGTTGAGGGGTGCAGCCATTGGGCCTCCAGCCTCAGCTCACCCCAGCGCTGTGTCCTGCATGCTGAGCCCAATGGCCCAGGCCAGCTGCTAAAGCTGCCCGAGTTCCCCCTGGGAGCTGTTCAAGCTCCAGGAAGCTGTGTTCTGAAAGATCCTGTCCTGCACAGGCTGCTGCTTATGCCAGAGGGATGTGACTACCCATGCAGAGCTGGGCAGGGAGAAGTTTAATGAAATACAAGAAGGACAAGTGTAAAGTCTGGCATCTGGGAAAGAACAACCCCATGTACCAGCACAGCTTGGGAGAGAAGTGTAAGGGAAAGGGACCTGGGGGGCCTGGTGGGGAACAGGGTGACAATGAACCAGCAATGGGCCATTGTGGCCAGGAAGGCCAATAGTATCCTCAGGTGGATTAGAAGGGGTGTGGTCAGTAGGTGGAGAGAGGTTCTCCTCCCCCTCTACTCTTCCCTGCTGAATCCCCATCTGGAATATTGTGTCCAGTTCTTGGGCCCTCAGGTCAAGGAGGACAGGGAACTGCTTGAGAGAACCAAGTGCAGAGCCAAAGAGATGGTTAAGAGAGTGGAACATCTGCTTGCTGAGGAAAGGCTGAAGGAGCTGGGGCTCTTTAACTTGGAGGAGACTAAGGGGAGACCTCATTAATGTTTATAAACATGTAAAGGATAGTGTCAGGAGGATGGAGCCAGGCTCTGCTCAGGGACATCCAATGAGAGGACACAAGGCAATGGGTGCAGCTGCAACATGGGAGGCTCCATGTAAATGTGAAGAGAAACTTTTTTCACAGTGAGGGGACAGAGTATGGAACAGGCTGCCCAGGGAGATTGTGGAGTCTCCTTCTCTGGAGACACTCAAAACCTGCCTGGATCTGTTCCTGTGTGACCTGATCTAGATGATCCTGCTCTTCCAGGGTGATTGGACTCTAGGTACCTTCCAATCTCTACCATTCTGTGATGGGATAGAATCACCAGCAATGGAGTAAAAGTTGAGTGAGGAAGTTCCCAGCATGGTATCAGTGACCCTGACACACAGGAGAGTTAAGGAACTAGTATATCCTCAACAATTCCAGTCAGCAGCAACACACCTACCCACCAGAGCCACAGTTTCACCCTGCAGAGGGAGAAGCTCCTTACCCCTTCCTTGCCATGTGAGCCTGGCGCCTGGCTTCAGCCCTCTCCCGCAGGACTGCTGGGTCCTGCACAAAATGGTCCTGCCATGGGAAGGAAGGAGGTCAGTGAACTCATCAGCATCATACAAAAGGGTAGAACAGGAGGTGATTCTGTGGTGAACAGACAATTCAGTGGTCATTCTCTCCTCTGGCTCAGCTAACGGGATCAGCGTCGGTGACTCTAAACATGAGCCCTGACAGCAATCCTGACTGAGACTTCTTCCCACACCTGACCTCCACCAGCAACACCATCAATGTCACTATTTCCACTAAATCCACGACAACAGGGCATTAGTGACCCCCAAAGTGTTCTGTTGGCATCATCTTGTCTACGGAATAAAGGAGATTAAACCTTTCAGTGGAGCGAGTGTCACTGTTGCTGCCCAAGCAATGGATTAGCTGCACTCAGGGGACATTTCCCAGCCCAGCAGATCACAGGAGCAGCTGCTCTGAAAAGCAGCTCAGGCTTCTTGCTACTGGTAAAAGATGCACTCTCTGCAAGAGGAAACCTGCTCCACGTCACTCTTCAGGTGAAGCATAGGAGACACACAATAAATCATAATGCAACTCTGACCACAAACTAAATGTCACCTTTGTTCTTTCTTTTTCAGCTTCCTCTTCCTCCTCTTCCTCCTCTTCCTCCTCCTCCTCTTCCTCCTGCCCTTTAGGTCTTAAGACCCGAGGGATTGTGAATGGCCTGAGAACAAAGAGACAAACAGTCAGCAGCGAGGACAGTCCAGTCACAAGCCTTTCACCAAACAGCAGAACATTTTCTGGTTTGCATTCTGTCTTGCAAAAATGAGAAGCTACAAATCTCATGGATTTGCTGCTTCTTCTTCTGAAGAAAGAAAAAGAGAAAAAAAAAAAAAAAGGTAAAAAAAGAGACCCAGTAGTTAATGACACATTTACTAGAGGCAATTAACAACCACACATTATTTGCCAGGGAATGTTCAGTATGAAGTTGTTACTAAAAATAATAATAATAGCTTGAAAAGAAAAAAAAAAAAAAAAGAAAAAAAGAAGCAGGTCAGGAAAAACCTGAAATGTCCAGAATTAATTTCTCCAAGGAAACAACTGCTTCCTCTTGGGAAGGGGATCCTTGGCATCGCAGGGAGCGGGAAGCATCTGTCACATGAAGACAAACCCTTGAACCTCAAGCTCAAACTCAGACAGTAACATGAATGCTAAGAAAATACCATGCTCTAAAACCTCTGTGACTGGCCTGTGGTTGGTCACAGAGTCCCATTATGTTGGTCTGCCCCAGTTTCATACAGGGGGAAAATACCTGGAGAAATCCCTCAAGCTTTATGAATCACCCTGGAGATGCAGAGCAGCAAAGGGCCTGGGGGAGCACCAGTGGGGAGGTGGAGGCTTTAACATATGTTTAAGTGAGCATGCTTAAATTCAACTGGAATTCAAACCCACCATTCTGCTGTCAAAAAAAAAAAAAAAAAAAAAAAAAAAGTACAACCTCTGTTACTTCAAACCTAGAGGTCTAATTTTCAGCAGTAACAGCAGCTAATTGTTCCTGCTGCCTCTCCAGGAGATGAGCACCTGAAATGGGGGAAAGTCCTGAATGCCCCAGTTACAGGCAAGCCACAAAAAGGAGTTAAATTGAAGCCTCACCACATGTTACAAGGTGAAAAAAAAACAAACAAACAAACAAACCAGAAAGCAGAAGGGATAAAGGAAACCTAAAGATGCATTTTGATTTGTGGTTCAAAACAGTGACATCTTAATACAGGAGAAGTTAAAAGGCCACTTTCAGAAATGTTAAACCAGCTTTTACACACCTGTTGTTTTTTTTCAAATCTAAAGTTCTTATTCCTAAAATAACTATTCTACAATCCCCACCCCAAACTAACCCTTTGTTTCCTAAATACTAATTGTCCCCAGCAGTCAGTCACCCTGGAGATACTGTGCAATCCACCCAGAACGGAACTCCAGCCGTCAGCACGCCGAGATGTCAGAGGAGACTGGTGAGGAGAAGCCTGATTGAACAGTTCTCCAAATCTTGAAACCTCCTGTTACTAACCAGCCCTTTTACAGGCACCCTCCATCCTGATTAACTTGGGACAGCCCCTTTACCCCACTGCTGGACAGTTTTATAGAAGCAGCAGCACTGCTGAGTACAAGTTTCAACAGGGTGGCCAATTTCCTCTTAGATTTCTTGTTCAGTTGGGGCAACAGCTGAGTTCTGCAGACATAGCAAGTGGGAACTTGAGAACATTTTAAGTGCGGGTCCCAACCAACAGGAGAAGAGACCCCCAAATCTCCCTCCTTGCATGGTAGAGAAAGCAGCAGCCAAAGGGGTGGTTTGAAGCATGCATGTCCTCGCAGAGGAATGGAGCCAAAACCCCACCCTGACAGGTTTGTAAATGGGTGGTGATCCCCATCAACCTCCCACTGCCAGGAGCTGCAGCACCCACCTCCTACTGATCAGCTCATCATCCGAGTCAGCATCGTTTGCCCCCACTTGGTTTCCATCGTAAGTGTCATCGTACTCATCGTCATAGTCCTCCTCGTAGAGCTGAGCTGCTCCTGGCTGCATGGGAACCTCCTCCACCACCAGGCTGTACTGGCTGTAGCGCTCCTTCTGCTGGGCAACCAGCCCCTTGTCATTCAGCAGGCTCCTGGTCGTGTCCTTCTCCCTTCTGCACTCCATGGTGTGCAAAGGGAGAGGCAGGCAAAGAAAGGGACCACGTAAAGAACTTGGTAGAAAACGATGTAAAGTTAACTTGTTTTTCCTGTGAGTGAAAGCTGAAGCATCAGAAATTCATCTCAACCTCCACAAGCACTCCTACTTCTTTCCCTTCTGGTTTGTAATTGGACACTGCTGCTGCCATCCGAGACCAAAAGGAAGCATTTACAGGAGGCCAAATGCAATTATACTCAAGCTGAAATTTGGCCAAGATCCCACTAACACCAGCAGACCCATGAATCTGAAAGGGCAACTGTTAGAGTCAAGACTCCATCCAGGCTGGAGGCAGCTCTCCCAGGCCAAGAGTTCCCTGTAACTCCTCACTGCAGCATCATCTCAATGCTGCAAACCCTTCAGCCTTGGCCACTGCACGGACACGTAGGGTGCAGAAGAAGGTGAGGTGTAAAACAGGAATGTAGATGGGAAAAACCAGAAAAGAGACCAGTGCAGCAAGTCAGGATTAGAATAAGCACAACTAAGAACAAATTAGAGTAGAGCAGTGATTCTGAGCCAACCTATCTCATGATAGGTTGAAATGTAGGAGGGAAGTAAACTGTAGTCATTTTAAAGATGGGAAGACTGAAATGGGAATTTGGACAGAGGTATTAAAGAACAGCCACTGAGATGCTATGTCCCAAGCTCTTTGAAGTCCCATTTTTCAGCCCAGCCAAGTACATGCCTACAGCAAAGGGATTCCACTGTCAGGTATTCCCAGGACAACTTGCAGCCCTTAGAGTCCAAAAGGAATGCCCATCAGTGGTGTATTACCAGAGAAAGAACCCACCCAAGGCACACTGTCAGTGACTCAAGAATGGACAGACTTAGGTGACATACTAATGAGCAAGGGGGGATCTTTCATTAAGATCCTCAAACCAAACTAACACTCCAGATAGATGTGGTCCCCCCCTCTAAGACGATTCACTCTGCTCCATGTTTAGCTGCAAACTGCCCTACAAAGCCTGTGGTGAGCTCACACATACCTAGGCTGGGATAACATCTTCTGTTGGTCCTCAGCATGAGGCTGAACTAAGCATTTGGTAATTGCTTCCTGTTGAGCTGGTCTGATGGCTGCAGAAGAGCTGCAGTGGAATGTTGCAGACACCAATTCCAGGAAAAATCTCCTTGAGCCCCATAGCACCCAGAATATGCTCTGACTTCAAGAGAAAGCTTCAGCCAGCAGCTATGTCTGGATGGCACAGACAAGCAACAATGGGTATAAACCAGAGCACAGAAGGTTCCATCTCAACATGGGGAGGAACTTCTTCACTGTGAGGGTGACAGAACCTGGCACAGGCTGCCCAGAAGAGGCTGGGGAGTCTCCTACTCTCGAGACTTTCAAGACCTGCCTGGATCTGTTCCTGTATAGCCTGCCCTGAGTGACTCTGCTCTGGCAGGGTGGTTGGACTCGATCTCCAGAGGTCCCTTTCAAACACTTCCATTTTATGATCACATTTCAGGATCAGCAAAGAATCCCATCCACACCCCTACATTAATTCCCTCAGGCTTGTTTCCCTCCTTCTCCTCCCAGTGAGACTTTCTCTTTCATGTTCACTATCCCTGCCCCAAACTGCTCAGAGAGCAGCCAGTGCACAGAACCCCAGCCTGAGCTGGCTGCTTTGGCAGCACTAGCACTAAACACAACCAGCTTTTGGTCAGCAAAAGATTTTAAGAAAAAAAAGAAGGAAAATTATATTGATACCGTTTGAATCCAAATCAGATCTCACTCTAGGCTAAGAGAAACACATTGTAGGTGACGTAGATGTCCCTGCTCCCTGCAGGGGGGTTGCACCAGATGACCTTTCAAGGTCCCTTCCAACCCAAAACATTCTATGCACAAGGCTCCTGCTGACAAGGTGCCACCCTCACGCTGAGCAAGGCAACATGATGAGGAGAAAGGAGAAAGATTTTGCCTGTGAATTCTTAGTTGTGAACACTTCAAACGTCATTGCCTTGGCTAGAGAGAAAATAACTTTTATTGCCTAGCCAAGCCAGTAGAAAAGGCACTAGAGCATTGCTGCTGAGACACTGTTTGACTAGACTTAAGGACAAAAGTGGCTTTCTCCCGAGAGGCTGATGCTGCTTTGCAACCAAAACCTTACCCAGAAGCTCCCAGTGTCATGTGGCTCCAACTCCAGCCAGACTTTCATTTATGTTCTGTGTAAATACACAGCAATGTAAAAAGGTCACACTTGTCTGGTGAGAGAAAGTTTAAAGCGAATCTGAGACATTCCAGAGGTGTGGCTGGCATCCCTGGAGCCAGCAGGGCAATGCCCTAAGCTAAACCTGCACGAAGTGTGGCTCAGCCCCATACACAAACTGGGTGGGAATCCCAGGAACTGCCCTACTCAGGAAGACACAAACATGGTCAAAGCCATGGAGCGTTATCAGGTGGATTTTGAAGCTTCTTCACTTGGCTCTAAACCAAATGGTTATTTATTCCAAGTCACGATACTGGGCTCACCAAGTTGGTTGCTTTTCAAGGATGGTTATTCAGTGCAAGTTTAACATTAAGACTGAGAAGCAAGAGACATTACAAATGAGCTTGGCAGAGCCATCTCCAGCAGCATCCAGAGCAAAGCCAATTAGGAAAGAACACTAATTGAAACCAACCCACTAATAATATTTCATTTTACTCTCCCTGAGAATCAGAAGGGAAACGTTTTAATAAACCCTCCTCCCTGCCAACCAATTCCTGCAAGACCTTCAGAGGAGAAATACATTTGCAGGATTGCAGGTATTTCTTCCTCCCAACAGCCGGGGCACGGTGGGGGACCAAGATACTCACCTCTTGCCTTTCTGGACCCGAGAAACATCCACAGAGTCCCTGCTGAAAACATCAAACTCATCGTTCTGGAAAACGTTGTAGCGAGAAGAGACCAGAGGAGTAGGGTCTGGCTTCAGCTGTCTGTTTAACAGGGAAAAAAAAAAAAAAAAAAAAGAAAAAAAAAAAAAGAGAGAAAGAGAATGAAAACCAAGGTGAACTGAGGAGGACTTGAGATCAGCCCTGAAGAAAAGGGTTTGGGGGTGCTGGTGGGTGAGAAGTAAAACATGAGCCATTGGTGTGCACTCACAGCCCAGAAAGCCAAGGGTGTCCTGGGCTGCAGTAAGAGCAGCGTGGCAAGCAGGTCAAGGGAGGGGATTCTACCCCTCTACTCCACTCTGCTGAGATCCCCCTAGAGCTGCGTCCAGTTATGGAGTCCCCAGTACAGGAAAGATCTGGACATGCTTCAGCACATTCAGAGAAGGGCCATGTGGATGATCAGAGGACTGCAGCACCTCTTCTATGACAGACAGAGAGCTGGGGTTCATCAGTCTGGAGAAGAGAGGGCTCTGAGGAGACCTTATTGTGGCCTTACAGTATCTGAAGGGAGCCTCCAAGAAAGCTGGGGAGGGATTTTTTAGGATGTCAGGTAATGGAAGGACTAAAGGAATAGATCAAAACCTAGAGGTAGGTAGATTCAGATTAGACATTAGGAAGAAGTTCTTCACCATGAAGGTGGTGAGACACTGGAATGGGTTGCCCAGAGAGGTGGGGGAAGCACAATTCCTTTAAGTTTTTAAGGCCGGGATGGATAGGGCTCCGAGCAACCTGCTCTAGGTGTCTCTGCCCATAGCAGGGGGGTTGGAACTGGATTAGCTCTAAGGTTCCTTCCAACCCTGACAATTCTACCATTCTATGATTCCAAGACAGAGTCCTCTCCTTCCTAAGACCTTGAGTTTATTCTTTCCCAGCCCCAGGGTCACCCATAACCCACCAAGACCCTCTGTGGTGCTGGCTGGGTCACCCAACTGCAATTCCTCCACTACTGTAGGTACACAGCCACCACACAGCACCAGCATAAGGCAAGCTTTGGAAAATGGGCTTTTTATCTCACTGGGGAAACTCAAGTGACTTTCAGAAGGCAAAAAGAAAATTTTGTTCATTTGTCAGTCAAACTGTGCAGCAGCACAGAATATGTGACAGGGTGCCTGGTCTGGAAACAGTGACTCAGTAAAGCTGAACTCTAAGGATGATGAATTACATGCTGGAAAAAAAATCCAATAATTTGCTGTTGATATCAGGATATTTCTCTCCCTAAGGTTCCTCCTTAATTTTCCTGGGGTTTCAGGTTTATATTTGTTCAACTTCTAAGTCAAAAGGCCATTCTTTTTACATTCCATTTGTTGGTGCTGGTTGCTCAGCTGGGCAGCTGAAACACTGCTGTGCTCCCTGCTGCCATCAGCAGCAATCAAAATTCCACATCTGCTATTGAACTGACAGCTTTGTTTCAAGATGAAAAAGGCAAGAAAAAAACCCAACCAAACAACAAACCACAAAAAAAACCCCCACACAACCAACCATCCAGCCCTGTAAGTTCTGACTGCAGAAAAAAAACCCAAAACCCAGCTCTTCCAAAAGCTCCTCCTGCATCATTTGTACCAGTCAGCAAATCTGTCTGTGGGAGCTGGAAGATCGTTGTGAAACTAAGGTTTTTTTTCATTTACAGCATTTTGGTGATAAAGATATGTACCTTTTTTAATGCAATGCTGAGAAAGTCTGCCCATTCCTCCCTGAAATGTGAGCACATTGACATCCTGGCGCTCAGGCAGGATCTGCTGTGGCAGCAAAAACACATGGCTGCAGACAAACCAAACCAGCTCAGCTCCATGGCCAGTGATAAACCCAACATCCCCATCTACAACCCAGAGAAGCCAGCAGAAGCCTGGCAACAGTGTCAGAGGGTAGAGGAGAATGGGCCCCAAGTGCCACATCTCAATGTCTCTCTAGTTTAGTGAGTGATCACCATTCAAGAACTGTGTTTGATCCTGCAGGTTGAATTTTGGCCAAATTAGTTCCTTTGAGGATGTTTTTTTACTGCAGGACAGCTGGGATTGTCACACCTACAACCCTCTCCCTCTGCTGCAAAACAACTCTGGAAGGCACCATGTTCAGCATGAAGCCTGAAGGGGGGCTGATGAATGTTTACAAGTATCAGCAGGATGGGTGTCAGAAAGAATGAGCCAGGCTCTTGTCCGTGGTGCCCTGTGATAGAGGCAGTGGTCACAAGGTGGAACAAGAAGTTCCACCTCAACATAAGGAAAGACTTCTTCACTCTGAGGGTGACAGATCCTGGCACAGGCTGCCCAGAAAGTCTGTGGAGTCTTCTTCTCGCCTGGATCTGTTCCTGCGTGACCTGCGCTGGGTGACCCTACTCTGGCAGGGGGGTTGGACTCAATCTCCAGAGGTCCCTTCCAACCCCACCATTCTATGACATTAAATGACAACCCACACATACAAACCCAAAAGGCATTGCAGCCATGACAGGACTTGCCCCCCACCTTGGCATCATTCGGTCCAGTTTATCCAAGTATGGCACCAGCTTGTTCTCCAGGATGTTGTTGATGACTTGCTCTGCGTTGTAACTGTACTCCTCCAGGCAGGCCAGGACAAAGCCCTCACCAAGGTCTGGCAGCAGGTCTTTCACTTGAGAGATGAGAGAGTCCAGCTCCACGCCTGAGACTTTGAGGAGGGGCGCAGCCGTCGCACCAGCGCACTAGAGACACCAACCAGAACCAGTGGTGTTACTGGGGAGCAGCAGCCAAGGGAAAGGGGGAACAGGTGCTGAACCTGGGCAGGAGCCAGCAGGGTTCACAGAATTCAAACCCAAGGAAGTCAAAGACTGGAGTCAAAGGAAGGGAAATCATCCAAGAGGTTTATTCCACACAAGGTCTACAACATGGGCTTGATCACGTGATTGCTTCCCTCTGTGCCCAAGTCAGCAAGGATGCTCTGGAGAATCCCTCCCTCCTGCAGTGGACAAGCTGGGCATTTAAACACCCACAGAATCACAGACTCTGCCTGTGCTCTGTGGAAGTGCAGCATCTGAATCCATGCCAGCAAACCCCAGCCTAACCACAGGAGCTAGAGGCAAGCTGCTCAAATCAAAGCCAGGGTTCAGGCAGAGCTTTGCTTCCTACTTTGACATGTGTGGCTGCATCAAAATCTAGCAACAGTCAGAACCAAGACTAAAAAGCTCCTGGAATCCCCAAACCTGAGGAAATGAATCCTCCCTTCATGGAATAATGAAGGGCAGAAAGAGCAAAACCCAGTCCTACCCATGGGGCTCTACTCACCTCATCCTCTGAGGCATAGGCAGCCCCAAGCTCCTCCGTGTGCTGGGCAGAGCTCTCTGCTGCTGCTGAGGCTCCATTAGATGCTGCTGCTGGTGCAGGATCTTTAACACCTTGTGTTTTTTTCCTGTCAACTCCTTCCCACGCACTTTCCACTGCCTGGAGGATGTAGCCTGTCCTGGTCTCATCTCTAATGGAATGGTGTTAAGGACATTTCTAGATGCACATACTCAGACCTTGCCTTGAAGTAACTACATGATTTTCATCAAGTCCCAAACCTGTGCCTACATCAACCTTCCCTCCCTTTTTGTTTTGTTTCTTGTTTTTAAGAGAAAATTTTCCATCATTCATTGCCAGTCATGCAGCTTGACCAGAGCAGCACCAGCACCAAAGCCACTGGCACAAAGGAACCCAAGAGGTGGTCCCTGCCAGAGGTGACAGCAGAGGATACAGCGTGGAGGAGGCTTGCTGAAGCAGACTGACATCATCCTCCACAGGAAACAGCTCATCATAATCACGGAGAAACCTGTAAACCCAGAAGTAACTTCAATCAGTCTGGCTCAGTAAGTTACCAGCAGACCTGTCCCACTCCACCACCCCTGCTATGCCACTGTGACTTCCCCACTACTCAGGTACAACCTCTCACCCAGTACTGCATTGCCATGTCTAATTTTGCTCCCATTATACTGCAGCATCACTCCCACCTGCCCCAAAGCTACCAGAGCCAGCTGCACCACTGCTCACAATACCAAGAGCTGAAACCCAGTGCCACCTTACACAGAAGACACAGTTTGTGATTTGAACGTGCTCAGAATGACAACACCCTGGGCAGGATGAGATAGAATTTCCAGTTCTGCCACTTACTTTGCATCTTCAGCCACTAGCACTTGGGATGTGATCACCTCAGTTGAAAGGCACAAATTAGTAATAACAGTCTAACTTGTCAAGGTAGCTAATGGCTAAATTGCTGACCTCTGCTTGGAAGGCTAGGATCAAAGAGTGAGGAATAACCATTCTCCAGTGTCATATGACATCGTCCTCACCTTTATAATAAAGTCTGTACTGCAGACTATGAAATCATCTCACTGCACTTCTCCCGATGAGTTAGAGTGATTTCTAACTCCCAAATGCATTGTAATGCCTCATCACAACATCTTGGGCAATTCTGTTGTAAAGGATGGAAGAAGGTGGCAAACTGACCCTCCTCCCTTTGTGCCTCCTTCCAGCCAGACTCACCTCCTTTCCTGAAGCACCGAGGTAAAGATCTGTAGAAATTCCTCTATAAAAGGCTGAATATTCTCACAGCTGCAAAAAAAAAAACCCAACAAAACCAAAACAAACAAACAATGGTACAGCAGAGTTAAAACCCCAGGGGCGAGTCAACTGCCTAGTACAACCTCCACCTTCCACCTCACAAGCAAACTAGTCACAACTCCTGCACTAAAGAAAAAAATCCCCCCTGAAAACTGATCACCAATCACTTTTTGGCTTTCCCAGGAGCAAAGGGTCAAATGGAAATAAGTTTGCTGAAGCCATAAAAGCAAATGGCAGCTGGACCTGGATTCATGGTCAGGATTAGAAGCCTTGACAAATGACAGCTTGATGCCTCAGCCAGGCAGTCAGGAGCAGAGGGCATGGAGCCTTTTCCTAATTGCACTCTCATTATAGGTCTGGGGAGTATTTATACCAGAGAACCTCCCAGAAAATATGTGCTCGCCTAGGAAAGGGCAGAATGCCAAGGAAGCTCCTGCTGCAACACCCAAACCTCCCCTTGTTGCCACTGCATCAGGGCAGGATGCTTTCTGGGGCAGATCAACACTAAGAAAAGGGGATTCCTCTAGCAGGCAGACATGTCATTTTCATACCAGCTACAGCTCTTGTCAATTGGCAGCACATTCCCAGAGCTGTCCTTTACTACCCCTGAAATAGATGTAGTCCTTAACACTGGGGAATCTGACCACGTTCCACTCTCTGGTGGGTACTGAAAGGCAACTCTCAGGCAAGTAAGAGCAAGGCAAAGCTGCTGTGGCTCCTTTGAAGACAGATTTACAGTACAGATGGGTTGGGTGATAAGAATCCAGGTCACAGAAGAAATCAAGGAAGCAAATCTAGGTCTCTCATAAGGAATTCCACCAACAGACCCTCCTCATCTTCTTGGACAACCTACTGATATCAAACCTGGGAAAATATTCATGCTGAGAATAGTCCTGCAGAATGATTGCTGCAGTGATCTACAAAACCTGTAATGAGTACAGGCAAAGAGAAACCAGCCAAAGGGAGCACTGGCCTTGCAATTAAGCCAGTTGCTTGTGTCTGTCTGCAATATGCAGCATGATTTGGGGTAATTTCCCTTCATTTCTGTTTTGTAATAAGGATAGTTATACTTGCCATCATTTTGAGATCAGAGCTATCGGTCAACAATGTTCACAATAGGAGGGGTAAGAACCAGGTAAAGGCACCAGTATCTCAATTTAAAACTACTTGTTTTCAGGGATCTCCAACACCATTGTAGCTCTGGTGTCTCAGTCAAAATGTCTACACACACCATGGGAATGTGCAACTAAGCCATAAACTGAGGTTGGAAAGCTGGTTGGACTTTATCCTAATCTAGTGAGGTCCACACAGGGCTCACCACCCCCACTCTGGATCATGCAGCTTCATCTGGGACATTCCCACTATGCAGGACAACAGAATTCTGATCTTAGTCAAAGTCTTTAGGTACAACCCCAACAAAAAGAGCAGTTCATTCTCTCCAGTAAATCTGAAAACAAGGAAACTATCTCCCCCACAACAGCAATCAAGTAACTGGCTGGTACTGACCTGCTTTCTAAGATGGGCTGCAGACAGACCTGGTTTATGAGGATATGAAAAGCTTCTATCATCTTCTTCCTGGAATGGGAAATTCTCCTCCACAAATCAGCAAAAACACTTGAGAGAATAAAAGAAGACATGGTTGGTGTCAGCACAGGAAATCTGAAGCTTTATGGTGACTTTACTCCAGAGCAATCTGTCTAGAGGAGGAATTTCATGAGGAGAATAATTTCTTTGCTGCAAGGAGCAGAGATCAGAGCCATTTCATACTTTTGAAAGAAAATCCATGCTCTAAAAGTTGGGCTCCATCACCAGCTGTCCAAGAGCTAAACACATGATATCCCAACTGTACCAGTATGGCCTGTGCCTTAAAATGAAAACCACCCTGGACACACTGAGGTATCATGTTTTCATGCTTTGTTACCATTTGGATGCACCTCCCACCATGTTTCCTCTCAGAGACCAGTGAAAGAAACTATTAAGTCACCCTGCTGCCCAGGGAAGTTTGGACTCATAAAACCCATCTCTTCAGAGTGCTTGGAAACAGGGTAGAAAAAAATAAAAAAAAAAAAAAAGATAGAAAGACTCTGCAGAGGTGGCTACAGCAGCATGAAGTAAATTTTTAACTAACCCCTGGGAGACTTGTGTTGAAAAGAAAAAGTTCTGAAGATGTTTTCACCTGTTATCCTCATAATGTCTCTTCTTAATTGCAGATTCCAGCTCAGGAATTGCCAATTCATAAAACGAAGCCAACCTGTAGAAAGGAGCAACAAAAACCAGTAACTGTCAACTGGGGTTTCAGAAATGATATGTTGATCTGCTCTAGTTTTGTCCTGCTCTAGGCAGGGGGGTTGGACTCATTGATCTTTGGAGGTCCCTTCCAACCCCTCCCATTCTGCAGTTCTGTGAAAACACAAATCACATTGATCATTCCTATGAATTCTTCCCACTAGCAGCACTCATCAGCTGCTCCCCGCTTTGGTAGTCGTTCCTTGAAACACAAGCAAGGGAAAGAGCAGTAGGCAAAGAGCAGCTCTCTAAGGAACCCACCAAGGTGCCTTTGGAGACACAGGCAAAGAAATGCATTTGAAAAGCATCATGTGTTTTTTTCAACAGCAGAACCACCCACATGGCCAAGCAACATCCCAACTGCAATTCCACGGTTTGTGATGAGCTGATCTGCTCCAGTCCACCCCAAAATGTCCCTTCCTATCCTAACAGCCTTACAGCCCTATCTTGCTCTAGGCTAAAAACAAGCTGTGAAACAGGATTGGATTTCCAGTAGAGTCTTACTATTCAGCTCTGCTCTAGGTGGGCATTTAGCTGAAGGTATCCACTGTGCCTAAGAGTATGTTTCAGTAGAATGGGTCAGGGAGAAAAGAGAGAAAGTTTGGCACAGTTTCATATTTTCTGAGCCAGGCAGCCCACACAAACCCTTTTCTCCTGGGACTGAGCACAAAGAGATGTGGAAGAACAGAAAACAGCCAGATGCCCTCACAGAACAGCATCTGGGTCTGCTTCCCCAGCAGGCAGAGGTCACAAAGAATGGCTTGCAGCACTTCACACTAAGGCCAAGCTCGACTGTGGAACAGAGACCCCATTAGGAGCATTACATCCATTTCTCATATGAAGAGCCAGATGTGTTAAATGAGTGTCCTTGAGGCAAAGGTAGCAGGAGCTGGTTGGTACTTTTAGCCAGGGAGAGAAACAAGCAAACACCAGCAACAGATTGATTTAGACTCACAGAGGTTCCAAAAAGATGACACTTAAATCAGTTTCCCCAACCCCACACACTCCAATTAGTCCACAGTGAGATGCAATGGAAACGCTGTTGTCCCACTGCACAGAGATCAAGACTATTTTAGCAGATCTCCAATAGCAACAGTAGAATTTGAAAGCAAAAGGCTTCCCCCTTCTGAGTACTAAGTGTGTACACAGGGCTGCCTGCCAATCCCAGCAGCCACCAATCTGCTCCTCTTTCCATAACCTGTCTGCAACATCCAGAGAGGACAGAAACCTCCACACCCCAGAGCAGCCTTACTCAACCTGGGGTCCATAACCCACTGGCAGCTGCAAGACCACAGAGCTCTGCAAATGCAGAACTCAGATGTGTGCTGGATCACAGCAACAAGTGAACAAAACGGAGAAAATAAGGACAATAAATTAACACTTGGGTTGGTCTCAACCTGGAGCAAGTTGTGGAAGTGCCAGTCACGGACTTGCAGCCTCTGTGGGAACACTCTGCTATTTGGTCCTTGAGACCATCCTGACTCATTACCACGGTGATCCAGAGTTGGACAGGGAACAAGCTGTCAGCCCAGTCCATCTCCCAGGCACTCAGCTTCTGCCAAACCTCATTAATATTCTCCAGCAGAAAACCTGAGCATAATATCAAACAAAAATGTTTATTTTCAGACCTTGAGGGAGTAACACTCTGAAATACTTTCTACTTCCCTCACTTCAGGTCCTATGGAAGGAAGCTCTTCTCCCACAATCCTTTTCTGCTCATCCCTCTGCACCATTTCTGAAGCACAGCGAGAGGTGTTTAGCTGGGTTTTGAAATTGCCATGGTCACCTGGCTCTAGGATCACTCAGAATGATAGAGGTCAACACACAACAGACAAACTCTAGACATCCTTATATTCACTTATTCCCCTCGGCATGAGCCTTGCAATCCTAGTTGCATTAAATCTATTAAGAACACCTGGGTCTTTTTACATGGCCAAGACAAGCTCTGTCTGCAGACCAAGACATACCTGTAACAGAAGTCATGTTTCTGGAAGGTCTGACAAGCCAACGGGAAGACATCAAGAAACGCCCAGAGCGTCGTGCAAGTGTCGCACAAGAACAGCACAATATCCTTCAGCTCCTGGGAGAGAAAGAGCAATTACCAAGAGGGAAAAACAGGCAAGTTGTTCTGAGAACACAGCATAACTCACAAACAGGACACATCACGTTCAGAGCAAGCCTTTTTCCTGACCACGTTGTCTACTATCAATCATATCCCCACACTGCACTGCTGTGTCTCGCAGCAGAGACATCTCTGCTACAACTCCTGTCCTTTAACAATCTAGAATGCAATCCCAACTGCTCACTCTCATTATAGATTCTGTGAAATGAGGATAATTCTCAGCACGTCTCACTTTGGATGGTGGCTTTGTCCTCAGTACATCCTCCACTCATAGCAACCTTCCCCATCTATATCTGGAAACATTCCAGGGGAGGTTGGACAGAGCTCTGAGCAACCTGCTCTAGTTGCAGATGCCCTTGCTCCCTGCAAGGAAGGTCCCTTCCCACCCAAACTGGTGGATCTGTGATCCAGTTGGTCCATTTCAGTGCAAGATGCATTTCCAGGGTAGTTGTAACAACTCCCACACAAACGGTATGACTATGACATTGGAGAAGAACATGACATGGGGTCCATGTTTGAGGTTGGACTAGATGACCTTTGGAGGTCCCTCCCAAGCTGGGACATTCTCTGATCCCCTTCAGGGTTGCACTAAGACTTATGTTGGATACTCTATTTCTTACAAGCTGATTAAGTGAAAGAGATGCCAGGTGTAAAAGGAACCCACAACACACTGGATTTGGTTGAAATGCACCGGAGCAAGGCAAGCAGCTCCTGGTAGAAAGACTTTATCACCATGTGATGTAACAAACACTGAAACAATGATGTGAAACCACATGCTGTAGGAGCCACCAGTATTTGGGAACAGAATGACCCTCTGTGGTCTTACTGCTCCACAGACCAGGCTGCAGGACTACATTTGGTGAAGTTCAGGGAGCAACAGTCTTACCTGGAGAGGCATGTTCCCTGGAGTCACATTTACTTTTTCTTCCAATTTCTGAGGTTCAGCAGAGGCTCCTTCACACCGCAAACCACACTTGTGCAAAATATTGTTGAACACCTATATCAAGAGAATGGAGCAGAAAGCTGCAAGTTGGAAAAGGGCCTGGGGGTATTGAGTGATAGTTGACTAAACATGATCCAGCAGTGCAGGCAGGTTGCCAAGAAGGCCCATGGGCTCCTGGCTTCTTTCAGAAACACTGTGGCCACAGGAATAGGGTTGTGATTGTCCCCCTGTACCCAGCACTGGTGAGGCCACACCTTGAGTAACGTCTTGAGTTCTGGGCCCCTCACTATAGGAAGGATAGAGAAGTGCTGGAGTGTGGCCAGAAAAGGGCAATGAGGCTGGTGAAGGGTCTGGAGCACAAGTCCTGTGAAGAGTGGCTGAGGTACCTGGGGCTGTTTAGTCTGGAGGAGGCTGAGGGGAGACCTTCTGGCTCTCAACAGCTCCCTGAGAGGAGGTGGGAGCCAGGAGAGGAACAGCCTCTTCTCCCTGGTGATGTGTGCCAGGAGCAGAGGGAATGGCTGCAAGCTGTGGCAGGTTTAGACGGGAGATTAGGAAACATTTCTTCACTGGAAGGGTTCTCAACCATTGGGATGGTCTGCCCAGGGCAGTGGTGGAGACACCATTACACTACAGCCACCCTCAGCTCCCTTCCCCACTCTGAGCTCAGCTGCATTTCTAGCTCAAGTCCAAGCCCTGGCCAATCAGGGAAGCAGTACAGTTACCAGGAGGAAAGCAGTACAGTACCTGGAGGATTGTGGGCAGAGTTTCATCAAGGTCACTGAAGTAACTTGGCTGTTGAGTGAAGATATTTTCTGAGAACAGAGGGGGAGAAGAGACCATTTCCCATGAGTTCAGACACTGATGCCAACAAGGAGAGATCCTTGTATTATTACTGATTCCCACTCCCTCCAGACACAGCCAATAACCAGTAAGGACACTGACATAAGCTCACTTCTCAGCTGGTGCTCAGGGCCTGCTCCTATAGAGCTGGCCCATCAGCTCTCTCGTGCAGTGGGAGCAGTGTAATGAGAACATGCTCATCAGAGCGCAGCAAACAAGCCGCTGGATGATTCATGCCCTGGAGGCTGAATCGATGAATAATGCAAATACTATCACTAAACATTCCCAGTTCCTTTATTTGACAGCTGGAGTTGACTTTTAATTACTGATAACAGTTCAGCACACGCTGGAAAACGTTCTGCAGAATATTTCTTAAAGGTAATGAGGCTTTGGTAATACCTGCTATTATATTACTAGGACTTCATTATCTTTACAAAATACTCCACAGAGTAGTGGCATAACATAAATCCTCCCCAAGTAAGCACAGAGCCTGCCTATTTTCCTGGGAATTACTGTTCAGATGATGAAAATGAACAGAGTTCCCCAGCAAGGACAGAGCATGGGTTTCAGGAAGAATTTCTACCCCAAGAAGATCCGAAAGTTTATCAAGTTATGAATTATACTCCAGAACTGCTCACATCATTTACTGACACACCATAATGCAAATAATCAGGTGAGCACAGGTCACTTCCATTCATTGTTACTGCATTATTATTATTACTATTATTATTGCATTATTACTGCATTGCGCTGAAGAACTCCCCCCATATAATTCAAATGAGGTTTTGCACACTCAGGTCATCTTTGGGTATTTTAAGAGCCAGAAAATTCAAACTTCACATCTGCAAGAGAACTATGTTTTCACGCGTTCTTTCCACCTCTGAGACTTGACAGATTAAGAGTGGAAGATACTGAAAAAAGGATAAATGGGGTCAGAAACATAAAGATTTATCTAAGATTTTCTGGTCTGGAAATGCAGCCACATCACATGAACTCTAACAGTTCTCATGTCAGGCACACTAATCAGCAAAGAGAGGAAAAAGTCATTATGTGAACAGCAGACAATGTAGGGCAGAATTCAGGAAGAGCTCTCTTCAATCCAAGGCTGGGTGCTCTTCCCTCTGTGCTAAGGTGGAAGTCAAAGATCACAAGAGGTCTCCTTGAGAAGGGGGCACAGGATAAACAGACACTAAACCAATTTGTCCAGTCTTTGTTACATAACTTCTGGTGGCCAAGGCAGAGATGCTACTTAGTATGTGCTCACCACTAAGACTGTCTCTATAGAAAGAGAGAAACCCAGCCTAAGCAATGCTCTGAGGTGCTCTTTGGTGTGAAGGCACTATATAAATCAATGTCTGCTTTGAAATGTCAAGTTCTCCCACTTCATAACCCAGAGGTTACCTCGTGTTGCACATTCATTTGGTTCCCAACTCTGGGAACAAAAACACTTATCTGAGCATCTGAACTCTGCCCCATCTTTTAACCCTCCTCCCTCCCTCCCTCCCTGCCCAAGAATCGAGTTGTTTGCCCCTTCCCATCTCTACAAGGACTTTACAGAGCCCTCGTGGTCCTCTTACTGTGGCTGAGGACACATTTAATTCTCACAGGAAACAACTTCTGAGGTGTAACTGAGCCACAAGCCCAGCTAAAGACAACAGGACACAACAATTTCCTTAATATAAATTAAGATTTCATGAGAAAAAAGAAGTCATCCATCATCTGATCTAGAAAGTGATGTAGAAGTTACAGATTCTAATTGCTACTGAACAATTAACTTTCAGAGCAGTAACACTGTTGTAAAACCCCATGTGTCACTCGCCACTATACAAGCAAGAAAAAGTGTAATTGCACCAAGTTGTTCCTTGGCTTTAACTAACCAATCATCTTCTGGAGCAGAAGACCATTTCCTTTCCCAAAAAGCACACAGAGATCCATAATCTTTGGGATGTCGAACAGGAAGTTGTTGTAAATAATTTCTCCAAAGACAGAAGGAGTGATAAAGTGCTCCTACAAAAAAAAAAAAAAAACAAAAAACAAACCACCAAGTAATTTAAAGGCTAATCCATTATCTTTCTGTCCAAGAACTCCAACATTATGAGACACCTGTAAAAGCACCTCTCAAAAGTGGGTTAAGGATTTAATTGCACACCAGCTTCTGCAGGGTCCTCCCCCCCTCCACATTCCCAGCTGCTTGGCACTGTCACTGCACCAGCCACCCAGCTGGCTTTGCAGGCTGCAGCGTGACCTGAGCCAATCAACCGAAAGGTTCAACCAAAAAAGCTACCTGCAGTTTGTTCAGTTCCCAGACCTGGCTCACTACACAGCCAAACAGCTGAGCTGACACAGGAGTGGCTCAGCTCAGGAACAGGAATGAGTAACCAGGCACAAGAACAGCTTCACTGGCACTGACACTGAGATCACAGCCCGAGGGCATCATTATCCTGGGAGAGCAGAACCAAGACACCAAAACTGAAGCAGGGATGAGCAGGAAAAAAACCCAACCCTGTGTGGCCCCTATAGCCCCAGTTTGGACCCTACAGCCCTAGTTTGGCAGGAGCTCTGCACCCTGACTCCTAGAACACCACATCAGGCACACAACTGCTCCAACACTCAAACACATGACTCCAAAGATTGAGGAGCTACCTCTGAAGTTCTAGAGAATAAAGAATTATCCAGTGTCTTTGATAACGAGACACAGGCAAGCTAAAGGGGGATTTTGGAGTTTCAGGAGACAAATTTGCCTATGATAGCAAATGTTTTCACCCATGCTGAAAGGCAGCACACACATTGTCCCGGTTACAGCTGAGGGACAGGGATTTGTGCTGGCTACATTCAGCTTCTAGAACTCCTGCTGACTGCCTGTGTGACAACAGACTATTCATTCTCTTCACATTACTCAGCTATAAAATGGTTTCAAATGCTTGCCTGCCTCACTGGAGAGTTAAGATTTAATCGGATCCTGTAATGAAAAGACACCACAGAGGTGTCGAGTACTCCTGCTGAAGTGGTGCCAGCTGCAGGCTCCTGTATTCCTCCTCCCTATTCCCACCCCAGCCCTCCCACTCCAAGATCTTTCCTCGAAGCGTCCTGAATGTCACTGCTGGGATAATCTAGAGAATCAATACATCACTAAATAACACATCACCAACCAACGAGGGGAGGAAGGGAGCAATTGCTACCACACAAGGTGCCTCCCTCATCCTGCCTGAAGGCCTCGTGAAAATTCCACAGCTCCTGACGGGAGCTGCACTCCCACAATTAGGGCTGGGTACATCTTTTAATTAGGATGCCAAGAAAACAGTAATTTAGAGCAATTTCATTGTGTGTCTAAAACTTGGGGAAAGTTCAAGGAGAGACAAGCATTAGCACAGATCACGGGACACCCCATGGCAAAAAGGAGGGACATCAAAGGAGCGAACACTCAGCTGCTGGTGGCCTCAAGAACCCCTGTCCAGGCAGTCCTACAAAGGCAACCTGGCTCTGCTTCTCTGACAAGGATGTATCACAACCTGCCATTAGTTGGTTGATTGACTGGCTCTCCTTCCTAGGATATCCCTGCATAGTTCAGATACTTCAGCTCTGAGTGGTTTTCATCCCCACACGGAGAACCAGGCTGATAAACATCCCCAGGGAGAGGAATGCAGCAGCTACACAACATTATTTGTTTCTCTACTTGTCTTTTTTTTTTTTTTTCCCCCTAAGCTATAGAGCCCTGAACCCCTACAGGGCAGGGAAATCTTTACCTTGGACTCTTTGTGAGTGGACATTCTGAGGAAAGCCAGGAAGACGCTCCGGTGAAGACATTTCTGCACCTCCTTCACCTCGGGATGAGAATCCAACAAGGAGTCAAACTTGCGAGGGGCGTAGCACAGGTAGGAGTCCAGACACTTCTGAAGTGTCTCATCAAATATCACCTTGCCCAATGAAAGACAAGAAAAGGGGGAGAAGGGGCTGTCACATGTTCACAGGTTGCTCTCTGGGGCA
Organism: Corythornis vintsioides; assembly: GCA_025447755.1. NCBI lineage: Eukaryota > Metazoa > Chordata > Aves > Coraciiformes > Alcedinidae > Corythornis > Corythornis vintsioides. The sequence goes on along the minus strand of JAOEGS010023723.1, from coordinate 16,555 downwards.
GCCCAGTATGATTTAAAAGCGATCTAAAACATTCAAAAGAGGGCTAAGAGGATGTGCATAAGCATCAAATACAAGCAAACTCTTCAAACCCACAATGAAAAAAATATTATAGGGAATCTACAGTCTACTTTTAAACTTAATTACAATTGAAATGCTTGACAAATGACATCAGGAGCAGAAGCACACACAAGTTTTTCTGAAAATTATTTCAAGTTCATGGTTTTTCCTAGCCTGCAGATCATTCAGGTTTTTTCATTCAAGCATCTGCAAAACCATTATTACCTGGCACCAAAACTTGTCATGAGGCAAAGCCAGAAGCCAGTTCAGGTCATCCACGATGAATTTTGCTCGTTCCAAGAATTCCTCTACTAAAGCAGGGTCTCTGCTAACGGTGGGTGGTCTGTATAGCACAAAAGACCGATCTGCTTTTATTTCTGGGTGCTGCAGAAAGTCAAAACACCACATTAAAACTACAGACCAAGGGCCAGGAATTCCCAGTTCCCATTTGTACCACTCACCAAGTGTTACAAAACCAACACAGAAATGCCACTTTAATACAGTTTGGTGTTCAGTTCCCTGGTAGCTTTTTTAAGCTTTCAAGGCAGTAGGCCAGTGGGTTTCTATCCTTATTTATCAGTAATTTTTCCAGACTGATAATTTGGCAGATGTTCCTTCTTGCACTCTATTAACCAGAAGCCTTGCAAAGTGATCCTCCCACGCCGCCCACACAAACAGCAACTGCTTCTTGTCTTTGAAACGTGCCCTGAACTCTCTCTTTCACCTCCAAACTGCTCCTTGCACAACATTCACAGAATGGTAAGTGTTGGAAGGGACCTCTGGAAACCAAATCCAACACCCCTGGGCCGCCCACACAGGAACAGCTCCAGGTAGGTTTTCAAAGTCTCCAGAGATGGAGACTCCACAACCTCTCTGGACAGCCTGTTCCAGGCTCTGTCACCCTCACAGTGCAGCAGTTTCTCCTCATGTTGAGGTGGAACTCCCTGTGTGTCACCTGCTACCCTTGCCTCTCGTCCTATCACATGGCACCACTGATTCCACAAAGTCACTTATACGACCACCAAATATTGGGATGAAATGTTGCACTGCCCTTCCCCAGGGTCACTAAACAGGCTTTGCCCAAATCCTCCCACCCCACGATGACAGTCACATTGGGTAGCAAGGAGCAGCTCCGAGCTCTGCCTCAACCCACACATGTGGGTGAGCCTCCCACGAGCAAGTGGCATGAAAAACAGGTCCCACTTCTGCAAGATGTCCAGAAGGCCCTCTCCATGCCTTCTTATTTCTTCTGGGAGAAAAGGGTTACTGGGGATTTCATCTTCTGATTTGACCAAGCTGATGCCATAAGCAGATGGAGTTATCCCATAGCTATAGCTCAGAGCTGAACTTCATATAGAGCCTGTAAAACCACCCAAAGCCTTCTCCCCATCTCATCGAAGTTTCCATTGCTCTTCCTCAAAGGGTAAGTAGTTCTGGGAGAACAGTTTACTACAAGTGTTGAATGCAGAAGGTATTATGTTGTTTGGTGTTTTTTTTGATGACAGGTAAATGAAATCTCAGCTTTGTGAATCCCAGCAGAGTGGGGGCTGGAAGGGCCCTCTGGAGAACATCTGGTGCCACCCCCTGCTCCAGCAGGAACATCCAGAGCAGGGAGCCCAGGTGGGTTTGAAATCTCTCCAGAGAAGGAGACTCTACAACCTCTCTGGGTCAGACTCTGACACCCTCACACCAAAGCAGCTTCTCCTCATGCTCAGACAGAACCTCCTGGGTGCCAGCTTGGGCCCATTGCCCCTAGTCCTGTCTTTAGGCACCACTGATGAGAGTCTGGCCCCATTCTCTTAACTTTGTCATTTAGCTATTGATAGGCATTAATAAGATCCCCAACGTGCACAAAAATGCACACAAAAAAAACCCACAAAAAAACATCTCTGCCAGGCCATATAGCCACATTTCATCATATCCTGGCCCAAGGGATAGGTTTGCCAAGATCTCAACATAACACATTTATTAAAAATCTTATTTGGCTTTCAGGAAAAACATAGCTCACCAGTGCTGGTAAAGTTCTCAGCTTCCCTGTCTTGGGATCCTTTTCTGTCAGCTGAAGCTCATCCAGAGGCAGCACTGGCATTGTGAGAACTTCCTCCTGTCTTCAACACACAAGACAAAAATGCATCACAGGAGGCATTTTATAAAGACAGTTGACCAAAAGCTTAACAAAAGAGTCTCCAGCTTTACTGTGACACACAGAGTGGCTGGAAAGTGATTTATGCAAAGCAATTTCCACACCCAAACTCCAAAGTTGGAGGGGACAGCCCAGAGACATCCACAGACCCCTCAGAAGAGCCCTGTCCCAGCCTCTCACTTGCTCCCCAGCATGGTGGGGGAGAGAACAGGGGCAAAAGGAAACCTCATGGGCTGAGGCAAAGTAAGTTGAATGGGACAGAAAGAAAAAAAAAGAAAGAATAATGGTAGCAGCAATAATAATAATAATGATGAAGAATTAGACTCTACAAGTGATGCACAGTGCAATTGCTCACCACTCGCTGACTGGTGCCCTGTCAGTTCCCAAGCAGCAGCCCATGAGCCCCAGTTTAGATATAGGATGTGACATGATATGGGTTGGAATAGCCCTTTGACAAGTTGGGGTCAACTGTCCTGGCTGTGTCCCCTCCCAGCTTCTTGTGAAGAAGCTACAAAGTCTTTCACTTAGTGCAAAGGCTACTTGGCAACAGCTAAACCCTCAGCGTGTTATCGACACTATTCGCATCATAAATCCAAACCACAGGAAGAAAATTAACTCTACCCCAGCTGACACCAGGATACCCGGTACCACAGATATCTGCCGGAACAACGAAAACCAGCTGGCCCCGTCCAGCCACTGCCACAGCCCCCAGCTCCGTTACCCGCAGTCCCATTACTCCCGGTACCGCAACCCCCAGCACCTCAGCAGCCCCCAGCCCCATTACCTCCAGCGTCCCGCTCAGCGCCCCGCAATTCTCATTCCCGCCCCCCCCGCAGCCGCCGCCAGTTCAGCCGAGCGCTGTCGCTCCAAAAACGCTGCCGCTGTCACCGCCCTGCCCGAGCCTTACCCGGCCCCGCCGCAGTGCCCAAGCCTCCGTTCCCCGAGCAGCCACGTCCCCCCAGCCGGCACCGCCGCTTCCGCCGCCACCCGGCCCTTCCGCTGCCAGGAGGAAGTGCCCGCGGTGGGCGGAGCCTGGCAAGCGGCGGCGGCTCCCGTCGGGTCCTGTCGGGTCCTGCCGGGTCCTGCCGTCCGCCCCCGGCGCTGCCCCGGCGGGGTCCCCCAGGCCCCAGCGGTTCGGCGCCAGGAGCTGAGGGACGGTAGCAAAGAGCCACCGAAGCGGTTGTGCTGCCTCTACCCAACCAGGGTCACCGGGGTAACTCCGTAACCCTGGGGGAACCTCTGTCTGCCCGGAGACGGTTTGGCTTCTCCGTAACCGTATTTTTTATAAGGGAGAACTCATTAACTTAATTATCCTGACTCTCCCAGCACTGTGGATGGGGGCACACCCAGAAAGGGGGGGGGGGGTTATATCCCAGAGCCCTCCCAGCCTCTCACCAGTTGCCTCAGCACTGGTTTGTGGTTGCTGGGCAGGGAGATCACCGTGCCACGGCTGGACGCTGCAGGACAAGTTTGATTAGTGTCAGTTAACACAAACGCCGTTGATGTTAAGGACGGATCAGGTTCGTCGCTTACAGCACATGGAGACCGTGGGCACGGGGCATTCCCCGGCCGGTAGGAGGACAGAGGGATGCAGGAGGGACAGACATGTGCACCTGTCACTAATCTGGGTGCTCTGCAGGGTCTCGGTTCTCTTCCCTGACCACAGGGACCTGCTCCTAAACTGAGGCTAGAGTCCAGGATTAGATAGTGAAGTGGCCCAAAATAGAAACCACGCGGTGCCCTCTGTCATGTGGCTAATTAGGAAGGGGGCTGCAGCGAGGCTCCAGCTCCCAGTGCCCCTGTCCAAGCCCTTACAGACACCGGCCAGTGGGTGACTCGCTGAGTGCCCCCGCCGCAGGGGAGCAGGGGCTCTGGGGGAAGCTGTCCCCTCACTGCTCATCCCCAGCCCCATCCCTGCCCGTGTCCCTTCTCCCACACAGTGACACTTCCTCCCTGGCAGGAGGGCAGCATGGGCAGGCTGTGCTGCTCCACATCTGGCAGGGTACTGTGGAATTACACCTTCAATGTCATGATAGGTTGTCCAGAACCTGAACCTGCCACTTCCACCATTCTTTTGCTGTGCCTTTTAAATGACTAATTTTGAACTGAAATATTTACTATTCCCATTTTCAAACATCATGACGCAGGCCAGGCACTCAGACTGGAGCCCCAGCAACACTGTGTGAAACAACCTGCCAGAACCAAACCGCAATAGGTGTCAGAGCCCAGGTTTGCTCCAGCTGTTCAGAGCAGGACATTTGGCAACTGAAACATGAGTCCCACAACTGCAGAGTGTAAGGGTGGAGGTGACCGGGTGGCCCTAGTCAAAGTCCTGGTACCGGTCAGGGTTTGACAGCCCCACACCAGTGATCTCCTTGACCCAGTTTATGTGGCAAGGACACTCCTGACTCGGCTGGTGATGAGACACAAAAGCAGCCCTTTCATGGCAGGCAGCTCAGAAAGCACCAAGAGGACTGAAACCCTGGAGCAACCCCAGGGATGTGCTGTTGGAGGACAGTCTGTTTGCTCTGTCAGTCTGTCCCAAACACTGTGATTCAACCCTCTGCTTCTGAGCAGCACCCATGTTTTCACAGTTCCCACATCTTCTCAAATCCTACCTCAAAATCCCAAATGACAGCCTGGGGGCTGGTTACAGCAGCCGCTTCACATCCCAGCAGTCACAGAAGATAGCTCATTTTCACCTTCTTGGTGGGCTCAGCAGTTTCTGGGCCAGGGGACCTTCCTCTCCACATGCAGACCAGGCCAGGAACTCCAGCTGTCCTTTTCTCTAGAAGGACATTGCAGAGCGTTTGAAGACAGCAGCCTGCCCAGGTGTTGCTTACACACAGGTCTGGGGGTGCAGAAAACCCTGAAGGATTTCACTTCTAAACATGTTAAAAAAACAGAAATCAAAGAATGATGAAATGGCCACAGGGAAATGTCAGTGTAATCTCCCAAAGGACATACAACCATAGCGCTCAATTGCAAAGTTGTGGAAATTGGCCATTGTATTTTCCAAGGAGCTGAAGTGCAATTACAGTAATAATGATGAATCACTGTAGCCCTGGGCTTTGCAATTTCCCAACCCAGCTCTGCTTTCTCCTTTCTTACATTTTCTCTTAGTGACACAGACATTAGCTTATCGAGGACTAATGGAAGTTCTAAGCCTTCCACAGCATGTTCTTGATAGTCACAGAGACAGAACTATCATAATTAAACTATTGACATGACAGACCCTACAACTGTGGCCAGCAGGGGCAGGACAGGGATTGTCTCCCTGGGCTGGGCACTGGGGACACCACCCCTCAAATCCTGAATTTAGTTTTGGTCCCATCACTCCCAGAAGGATACTGAGGGGCTGGAGCATGTTCAGAGAAGGACACCGGAGCTGAGCAAGGAGGTTGGAGCCAGGGGGGCAGTTGGCTTCAAGCTGCCCCAGGGAGGTTTAGGTTGGAGCTGAGGAACAAATTTCTTCCCCTCCAGGGTTGTCCAGGCCTGTCCCAGGCTGCCCAGGGCAGTGGTGGAGTCCCTGTGATCCCTGGAGGGGTTTCCAAGCCCCACATGGAGCTGTGGTGCTGAGGGACAGGGGTTAGTGGTGCCCTGGGCAGTGCTGAGGAACTCAATGGTCTCTTCTAACAGTGATTCTATGAGTCTGTGATGCTATTCTTAAAAGCAATTTTCAGGCAGGATTGTTGTAGCAACACAGCACATGACACAGCTTAAAGACCCGTCAGATAACTTTTCCAAAGACGTGTTCAGCTTACACTGCTTTGAACATTTTACTTATTTTTAGCTCACTAGGCAAACAATAAGGATTATCAGTCTTTTAAAGTCTAAGAAAAGAATATAAGCAGACATAAAACAAGACTTCCAAACATGGTTAATGCTTAAGACTCAATCTTAAAGGTCTTAGGTCCAACCTAAACAATTCTATGACTCTGTGAACATTCTCCCTGCACTGAATTGCTGGCACAGCTTAAACACTGATGTCTTCAGCTTTCACTTCCAGGTATAGAAATCCTTTGCACAGGCAAGGTGTCACCCATCACCTGCAGAGCAACACTCCAGGCTCACCATCCTGAGCAGAACTGGGATGTCCAGTACAAATTCTCCCGTCCCTCACCCTTGGGTACACTATGAGATGTGCTGGATGGAGTTGGGAATGTGCAACCAGCTCCCATGTCCTGCAGATCCAGGTGCAGATGGCTGCACTCCCACCCATAAGCACCATCCCCAAAGCCATCCTCAGTATTTGATCAAAAGTGGTGGAGATGTTTCCCTGAAGTTCTCAAAGTCCCACAGCTATTTGGATTTGATTAGTCCTGTAATAATAATCTTGATACATTGCTGCATTCAAGACAGCTTCTCTTCAGCAAAGTGTCCCTGAGAGCACAGCTTGGTTACTATAAGAGAAAAAAACTGCAAAACGTTGTGACAAAAATGGCATGTAGAGTCACAGAAACATGGCCTCATGGAACAATTTGGGTGGGAAGGGACATTAAAGCCCATCCAGTCCAAGCAAACTGCAGGGAGCAGGGACATCTACAATTAGAACAGGTTGCTCAGAGCCCTGGCCAAAAACCAAAAAATGTAAAAGGCCAAAGAGAGCTGCTTTTGGGGAGAAAACTGGCCAAAGAAGACAGTTTGGTGTCCCAAGAAAGGGAACTACTCCATGTTTCATGATCTGTTCCTTACAGAACCAGGACTCAACACATTGTGTTTTTTTGTTTTGTTTTGTTTTTAGACATATCTGACCTTACCATCAGTTTTTCATCATAACAGAAACAGATCAGCAAGCCTGAGTTTGGCTGTTTGGAGCACAAAGTGAAGTGTATTAAAGGTTACCTAGAGGTACCCTATGACCCTTTGTTTGGGCTGTTTCTTGCTGCACCCCAGCACTGAGCACTCCAGGATTGCATCTCACACACGGGGTGGGCACTGAGGTGGGGGGACCCAGTACAAGATGCATCAGCCCCCACCACCACCATGTGCAGATCTTAAACATGTCCTTACTGAATACAGCCAGTAACTCAAATGATGTTTGGCATGAGACTGCAGCCCACAGAGTATCTTTCCACACCAGACAGCCCTTTTCAGAAGCCAACTAGTAACTCTGTGGCTGCGTCTCAAACAGTATGAGAGGTTTGGAAAGGACCACTTGGGTCTTTAGAGTCAGTTCTCAGCTGTTGGTGGCAACTTCATCAGGGTAAGGCAGCTCTGGGAAGGGTGACCCAGAGCATCAGGACTTGAGCTGTTGGAAGAAGCTCCAGTGTTCTCATGTTTCAGCCCTGACTCTTCATGGCCATCGGATACTTGTTTTCCCTCACACTAACATCACCCTTGCTCTTAAAGGAGGCATGTTTACTTCTGAGTTTACTCCCTGTAGTTTCATAGAGAACAACTGTCTCTTTTCTCAGCAGTCTTTTTTTTTTTTTTTTTTTTTTGATAAACAAACTACTTCAAGATCCTTACCTAGGAAAAAAATCAGGATTATTTTGGGATTATTCTCCAGTCACATTTGAAGTTTGTCTCCCTTGATTAAAAGTGACCAGAGTTGAATGTGTAATTCCAGGGAAGGCTGCAGCAGAGCCTCCTAGAATGGTTACAAACATTTCCCTCTTCTCCTGGAAATATTTTGGTTAATAAGTGATTTTTGTCAGACCTGCTTCATACAGGGAGTTCGCAGCCATATTGGCATCAACAAATACACCCAGATTTTTCACTTTTGCCATTTCCAGCTGATGAGCTCCCAGCCTGCAGCACAGATTCTTGTTTGTAATTCCCAAGCGCATGACCTTGTCCTGTCCACTATTAAATTTCATCCCATTTCCAACACGCCAGGGCTCCATATTATCCAGCTCTTCCAGACACGCAGCTACTCCCTCTGCATGGCTGCTGCCTCCCAGCTTGGTGCCATCAGCTCACTTCTACCTGCTGTTCCAAGGCCTGTCTGAAAAATACAGCAAGAGACGATCCCATTAGGCACTCGGGGCTGGCTCAGCCCACATCCCTGCCTCCCAGAGGGGTACTCGGTGATGCTGAGCTTCAGGAGAGCACTGGAGCCTCTTTCTGCTCTCTCACCCCTTTGCCATCCCAGTTGGGGTGTGTTTGAGGTGAATTCCCTGCCTTGGCCACGTAGATGTTTTGTTTTTTATGGGCCTGCTTTCTGTTCTTTTACTGAATAAGTTCATGAACCTGCTGGTAGTCTCCAGGTTTCTTAAGGACCCTCATAGTCCACCTTTTCACCCTGTCCTCTGTCTGCAGCTGGCTTCTTACCTACCAAACAGGTGCCCAGCTCAACGAGACATTTGCCACATGGCATAGCTTTTAATATCTTATTAAATCCAATTTCTATCCATTGCCTAGAAAACAATTATCAAAGGTATAATCTTAGCTGAATGCTATATATCTTCAGTAAAGATATGTCACATTTTTACTTGATTTTCCACTTAGCTGTCTGTCCCCAGCTGCTTTTTCCTTCACAGGTTTTTTAAGCTTTTAATGTTCTTGAGGTCAGGCTAACAGGCGTCTAAAGGGCTGGATTATTTACTTCCTCCTGTTTAAAAACAGCCAAGGCTTCCTTGGTAATTCCCTCTCAACCTGACAAATTAAAACCTTTGTACTGGATGAGTGAGGATACATTCCACATCCCTAAGAACTGTGGGCTTGGGAACACCTCATTCCCTGAGCTGCACGTCAGGTTCTCCCAGGCCTTGCTCCCCCTTTGGGTACAGTAATTTCTATTTCCATAAAATAATTTATATAATCATTTGGGTTGGAAAAGACCTTCAAGATTATCGAGTTCAGCCATTAACCTACTCTACCAAGTCCATCACTAAGCCATTATCTCCAAGCACCACACCTATATGGCTTTAAACACATCCAGGGATGGTGACTCAACCCCCTCCCTGGGCAGCCTGTTCCAAGGCCTGACTACCCTTTCAGTGGAAAAAATGTTCATGGCATCCAGTTTAAACCTCCCCTGGTGCAGCTTGAGGCCAATCCCTCTTGTTCTGTCACTAGTTACTTACAAGAAGAGACCAGCACCTGCCTCTCTACAACCTCTTTTCAGGGAGCTGTAGTGAGAAGGTCTCTTCTCAGCCTCCTTTTCTTCATACTAAAGAGCCCCAGTTCCCTCAGCTCAGTCCTCACAGGACTTGTTCTCCACACCCTTCACCAGCTTAGTTGCTCTACCAACAGTTCAGTTGCTCTCATGCACTATCATCCTTTGCCCCAATCATCATAGCAAATAGATGAAAAAGTCATTTAACTTAGCCCATACCTAACAGTTGTGAAAAAAACCAGACTAGCACCTAAGCAATGGAGAGACAGAGACACCAGCTGTGGAAAGGCTCCATGCAACGCATTTAACTGTTTTGGTAAAGACAGTACCAAAGCAGACAATTTGTGTCACTGACAGAAGCAGCTGGAAGCACATGGCTTTCCCAGTCACAGGGATGGCACTCCAGCTAGCTTCCCCTCTTTAAAAACCAGAAGGAGCAACCAGCAGGTTCTACTGTCCAAAAGCTCCGGGTGTGCAGGATTCAGCTTCCTGAAGTAGGTCACATTTGATGTCTGTCCAGGCATACTGCAAAAAGCAACCCTTTAACAGGGACTCTTCAAAATTCAGATTCTGCTTGCTACAGCTGTCAACACACAGCCTCTTCAGGTACAGCTATACCAGCTCAACACATTTTCAGTGATTTTGGGTATAAATAGACCAGGAATCCTGTTTTTCCTTTCAGTTACCTGTATTTCTTCCAAAGTTCCTCTGAGGGTATATATTGACTTTCAGACCACATTTACATTCAGATGATGGCTTGTTGTTGGAAAAAAACCCACCCTTTAGAGGGGCTGATCAACTTCCTTTCAAATGTTTACTGCCCCTGACCAAGGGAGCGAAAACTAGAACACAACTCACTGCATGGCTCATATCTGAGTTTACAGACGTGGGATCCTGCCATTTTGTATTGTTCTCTCTGAACATTAGTGTTGCTTTTGGCTTAAATATGACTTAATGACACACTGAGGTCCATCTGGTACAATGACTAGCCTTGGACTCAGAAGGAAGAGTCCTGGGGATAATTTAGGTGCACATTTTATAGCTACTTGCAAGCAAGCTTTTCATTTCAGATCAAGGCGAACATGAGGAGCAGGTGGAAATATCTCTCCAAAGTACAACCTGACCTACATAGAGCATTGTAAATTAAAGATATGTATAAAAAGAAGGCATTAACGACCCATCGAGTTTGCAACGAAACCCAGATACAAATCTTACAGCTGGAAAGGAACCCCACTGTACACGGCTCAGCTAAATCTTCACTGTGGGAGCTGCAATGCTTCCTCCCAACCCTACTCTGATCCCTCTGACCCTGCCGCCGTTTACCTCTCCAGCTTTCCTCAGCCTGTCGCTTCAGACTCGCATCCCTTTTGCTTTATCACTCGGCTCTCGGTTTCCCTGCGTTTTTTGGCTCTCGCGCCTGGCGTTGGCTCCCTGCTCTCCATTACCTCACGCTCTAGGAGCTGTGGGCTGCTCACGGGGGCTTGGACGGTGCCTCCACTACTGGCACGGGGCCACCCATGTCCTCCCAGCTGAGCTGGATGTCACAAAAGCGAAGGAGGAAAGTAGCGCGAAGTGCGTACAAGAACGGCCTTTGTAGCCAGGCAGGGTGTTTCTTCAAGGGACATGGGGGCTGTGGAAGGATCCCCAGGGCACGGGCACAGCTCCCCTCAGCACCCGGCTCTAGCCTGCCTCCTCCTACAACCTGCCTCACAGGTTGGCCGAGGCGGCCGCCAAACTCTCCTGCCGAGACAAGGCCTGTGCCCCAGCATCTCGCCTCCCCTGTCACCGGGCTCGGGGCCGGCTGCGGGCGGTGAAGCACCGCCTGCGGGTTACGGAGAAGGAAGGGGCGAGCCAGCGTTGCCCGCGGAGGAGCTCAGGGACCAGAGATACTGAGCTCTGGCAGGGCCGCAGCTTCCCTGGGGAACGAGGAGCCTGGAGCGGCCCATGAGATGCGTCGAGGCCGCCCAGCCACAGCCACCGCCTCCCCACATTCAGCGCAGGGCGGGAAAGGCCGAACACTCCCCCCTTCGCCGCTGGCGGCCGGGCCGTGAGGGCGGGAATCGCGCGAGCCCGGCCCCGCCTCCGCGGGTCGTGGGCGGGGAGGAGGAGGAGGCGGTGGTGTCGGGCGCGCGCCTCGCCCCGTCGTGCCCGCGTCCCGTGCGGCCGCCATGTTGTTGTGGCTGTGAGCGGCGGCGGAGGCAGCCCGGAGCCCAGCGACCCCGGCCCAGGCAGGAGGCCGCGCCCCGGGACGGGGTGTGGGGGCTCCGCGCCATGCCTTGCCCCGCGGTAAGGAGCCGCTGCCGGTATTTGGCTTCGCCCCGGCAGCTTATGCCGGGGAAAGGAGGGGGGTGGAGGCGGGCCGGCCTGCCGGGCCGGGGCCTGGAGGAGGGCGGCCGGGCTGTCAGCTGCGGGGCCGCGGCCCGGCACGCCCCCCTCGGCCGGCGGGGTGAGGGGTGGTGGTGGCGGCGGCGGCGGCGAGGACCTGGCGGCGGCTTCCTCTGCTCGGCTCCGCTCCGCTCGGTGCGAGAGGAGGTGGCGGCGGCGGGCTTAGGCACTCGGCCGGCACCGCGGCCTCCTTCTCCGGGCGGGCAGGGACTCCGGGCCGGGCGGCGGTGCGGCCACGGGCCTGCCGCGGGGTGAGGCCGCGTCCCTTCGCTGGGGGCTGCCGGGCGGCGCGGACCGGGGAGGGTGGGCTGCCCGCTGCGGGTGTCCTCCGTGGTTTGTGGGCCTCAGCCGGCGCCAGTCGCCTCCCTGGCCGCCCCGCGGGGGTGGCCGGCTCTCTGTTGCCCGTGGAGCCCATCTGAGAGATCGCCTCATGCCGCTGGCAACCGTGCTTGGCTTCTGCTGCTTAGGACGTGCTGTCAGCGGTGGTCAACTGTCCTGGTGTATGGGCCCTTGAAGTCCTATTCGCTTTATAAATAGGACTTGTTGAGGCTTTTTATTTACATGGTTTTGGGGCTTTAATTGTGCCTCTTCCTCGTGTTGCTCTTAACAGTCCTGTTCTTTTGATGGGATCTGAGCAGATGTTGTCCTTCTCTGGTGAGTAGTGTTTTGCCCCCTTACCTGGTTCCCTCCAACATGGATTTTAAATTTTTGTACTGAAGTTCCTTCTTCTGGTCATTCCTTTAGGGAACGTTGTTTTATCAACAGATGAGACTTTGTGTTCCTTTGCATTTCTCTCAGGAAAAAGATTTATTTTCTTGTCGTGCACGCTCCCCTCACTGAGGGGGTGGCTGGGTATGAGCTTGTAGCTCTTACAGACTACAAGCCTCATCTCCCGTGTGCTTCACCCGTTGTGTTTTCTTCTGCAAAGAGCCCAAGTAACCATGTGCAGTAAGGCTTCTTTGAGAAGAGCTTGTCAAGTGAATCATGTCAGGTAGTGCTGAGTGTAGTGTCTTTACGGTGAATAGAAAGGTGTGTTTAAATGCCTAGGTGAGTTCATTGGGAAAGGAGGGTGGTGTGACTGAAGGAACTACAGCAGCTTTCTTGTAATACCTGTCATGCTTCAAGCTTGAGGTAAAGGCCCGAGGTGCCTTTTGTCTGTTACTAAAGCTGTAGTATTAGAAAATTAACTGTTTGGTGGTGGTGAAGGAAATTTTATGAAGGATTGCTGGGAGATAACTTGTGGGGAGGAGGCTGACATCTGATACCTGCATTGCTTCAGCTGTTACTGAGCACAGTGCTTTTGGAAGATAGAAAAGGTCCTTTCTTTCATAGTACAAGAAATACTGTGAGCTTTTAAGTGTTGAAACTTTGCAGATAAGTAGAGGTGGGGCATGGGATTCTAAAATGCTTCAGTGACAAGTGTTTCTGTGTGCCTGCTTTGGAGTGTGGGAGGGGCAGATGTGCAGGGAGGTTATGTTGAGCACCAGAGGGGTTTTTGGGCACTAAAAGGTGCTCTTGTTCTGCTTCGAATTGTAAGAGTGATCCACTGAGAATCAATCTTAGTTCTCTTGCTGACAGCATACAGGTGCCTGTCTAAGGTACTGTTAATTTATCCATTACAATAGCTGTCAGCACTAGAAATCATGAAACTATCTGTTTAATATGCTGTGCAACCCAGAAGTGATCCCAAGCAGGTGGAATAGGTCATTTTAATATGATGTCCTTTTGTTGTTCTTGGTTTGTTTTTATCTTTTTATTCTCAAAAATGGCCATCCACACCTGGAGGAGATGGAAACAGAGCATGCCCAAGCTTCTGAAGATAGAGAATACAATATTTTATCTCAGATCTCATTCCACCTACGTACAAGGCCGGATGGTGGGGAGAAGGGTGTTGTCAAGCCTTTCAAAGTAGGAGGAACGTGGCTGTGCAGAGCTTTGCTGGCAGCTAACCCCTAAAAAAGGAGGAACGTAAGGAGAGGGGGATTGTTAGGCTGCTGGGGTGATGGGCAAGTATGCAGTGGCAAGGAAGGAACAGTTTTCTCTGTGGAATAAATTGGAGGAATTGGTTTAGCATTCAGCACAAAGTAGGAGATCCTTTCACCCGCAGAGGTCAAAGGGATGTGTTTGCTGTTCCTGCTCCAGTAGCTTCCTACTGGGATGTGTAACTGGATATAACGAGATAGGACTCATCTTCCAGGACCTGTGGCTTCACATAGTGCACTAGTGCTTATCAAATATTGTAAACTAGAATGAAAAGTCCAGATATTTAAATGTACTTGATTCATAGTTGCTTTCACTGGCAGAATTGAGGTAATACATGTTTTTTTTACAAAATAAGATGCCGAGTACTAAATTGTCTAAGCCACAAGGGCAACTATTCTGCTTTTTTCTCTAGCTTGAGTAGCTGGTGGTGCAAAGGTTTGCCAGTTAGGTCCCATATGGCTTTTAACTCTATGAGAAATGAGCTTCATGATTTGTCATTCCACCCCTCTTCTAGCTTGTGGTGTTGTCAGGAAAGCTTTAGGAATATGCCTAGCACTCGATTCACTCTGGAATTCTTGTGAGTTAACTGGATTTTAAAAGACAACTATTTCTTTGTCTTTGTGGTGCTTCAGAATCTTGGGGTGATTGAGTGGCTTGCATGAAAGACCTGGAAGTGAAGTTGTTTTTTAATTAGAACTTCTACCATGAATCCTGACTGGTGTGAGACTGCCTTGTCCAGACTGGTGGATTGACTTGTATGTGTTTGAAAACTGACCTTACACAGAATGTAGTTGATCACAGATACAACCAAGCCTCTCCTTGCTTTGGAGTGAGCAGTTGAGGAGGTCTGACAGAATGTGCTGGAAACCATGGAAATCTAATTACAAGCTAGAGCACAAGTAGCCCAGTTCTTCCTCTTCTCTGATTAATAGTTTGCAGCAGTGGTGCAGGGGAGGGGAACACCAACTGGCTGTAGTGATTCCAGGGGTTTATGGTCTATCCCATAAGGACGGCCTCAAGTCAGTCCCTTCTGATCAGAGCTAGAGGGAAGAACAGCCTGTAGCAGCAGGACAGAAGTGTGGCTTCATTGTTCTTCTCAGGGATGCCCAATGACAGGACAGGGTACAGTGGGTGCAGCTGGAACATGGGAGGCTCCATGTTAAATGTGAGGAGAAACTTTTCACAGTGAGGGTGACAGAATCTGGCACAGGCTGTCTAGAGAGGTTGTGGAGTCTCCTCTGGAGAGATTCCAAACCCACCTGGATCTGTTCCTGTTTGACCTGTCCTGGGTGACCCTTCTGTGGCAGGGAGGTTGGACTCAATCTCTTGAGGTCTCTTCCAACCCCCACCATTCTGTGACTCAGTGTCCATATTGTTGAAACCAGTGGTATCTTTCACCTTGGAGTGTGTGGTTGTGTTGCTAAGTGCTCTGTTCACCCTCTGCAAGTACCAGTACAGTCTGGAGTGAGGCTTGGAACAGCAGCATCATGACATGCAGAGAGAGCCACGGAGGAAGAGCAAAGCAGAAGGGATTTCTTGAGTGTTAATGGGAATAAGAAGCTATTTCTGGAGTCATTGATGGCTATCAAAAAGCACTGAGGCTTAACTTAAACTACAATTGCTGATTCTTAGCTTGGTTCATCTTTGGAAACACCTCTGATCTGGAGTCTTAATCTGAAGTTTGGAAAGCAGCAGATGGTTTGACACGGGGCTGTGACTGCCCGTTGAGCTATTAACTGGAAGCATGCTCTGTAGGTGTTTCTGGGGGCAGCTGGATACTCCAGAGGCATTGCTCCTCAGTGGTTTTAATGCTGGAAACAGTTGCAACAAAGCAAGCTTGGTATGATACAGTTTGAAGGTTGTTTTTTTTCTGAAATTTCTGTGTGTATGTGTATGAATGAGGTAACTAAAGACACTGTAATAGCAGTTGTGTAGGTGGTGGATCCCTTCTGAACTCAGACAAGGGAAAAGCCACTCTAGACTCTGAAATTTCAGATGGTTTAAATAGGTTTACAGGAGAGAGTCCAGCACAGGGCCACCAAGATGATTAGGGGAATGGAGCATCTCCCTGCTGAGGAGAGGCTGAGAGAGCTGGGGCTCTTTAGCGTGGAGAAGAGGAGACTGAGGGGGGAGCTCATCAGTGTCTATAAATATGTTAAGGGTGAGTGTAGAGAGGATGGAGCCAGGCTCTTCTCAATGTCATCCAATGACAGGACGA
>JAOEGS010023722.1:0-12115 GCA_025447755.1 Corythornis vintsioides | reverse complement strand
AAGAAGTTTTTCCTCATCTTGGGGTGGAATTTCCTGTGTTCCAGTTTGTGACTGTTACCTCTCCTTCTACCCCAGCGCCCCACTAAAAAGAGACTGGCCCCTTCTGCTTGGCCCCAACGCCCCCCCCCCCCCCACTCTGACTGTAAACATTAATAAGATCCCCTCTCCTCTTTTCCAGGCTCTCAGCCTTTCCTCATAAGAGAGATGTTCCCATCTATTATTCATCCTCATAGCTGTCTATTGAACTCTTTCTAGTAGTTGCTCATTTCTGCTCAACTGGGGAGAACAGAACTGGGCACAACACTGCGGATGGAGTCTCACTAGGGTGGAAGAGGAGGAGAACCTCCCTTGACCTCCTGGGCACACTCTTCTTTTTGCAGCCCATTGGCCTTCCTGGCCACAAAGGCACGTTTCTGTCTCATGGAGAGCATAGTGTCCACCAGGACTCCAAAGTCTTTCTCCATAGAACTGCTTTCCAGCAGGTCTGCCCCTAACCTATACTGGTACATGGTGGTGTTCCTCCCCAGGTTTAGGACTCTACACCTATCCTAGTTGAACTTCATTATGTTTCCCTTTGCCCAGCTCTCCAGAAAGTCCAGATCTCTCTGGATGGCAGCTAAGCCTTCCATTGTATCAGCTACTCATCCCAGGTGTGTATTACCAGCAAACTTGCTATTCCTTCATCCAGGTCATTGATGAAAATGAGTAATACTGGATCGAGTACTGACCCCTAGGGAACACCACCAGTTATAGGTTGCCAACTGGACTCTGCGCCACTTACCACAACCCTGTGAGCTCTATTGTTCAGCCAGTTGTCAATCCATCTCATTGTCCCTTCTTCTAATCCACGCTTCCAACAAGCATCTAGAACCTTAAAAAGTCTCCTGACACCTGATAAAAAGAGGCTTGATCTTCCTTTGTATCTATGTAGCCTGAGTTTTAATGTGATAGCAAGAACAGTGTGTCTGATGTTTTTGTTTGGATCCAGATAAGGTAGACGCTGGTTAGGTGAAGTTCATGATCATAAAGCCTCATCTTTGGAAGGTTTCAGGGTCCTCCAATACTGTGAAAATTAATAAAGAAATGGAGACAGCATTTCTTCCCTATAAGATAATGTGTAGAAAATGTCACTAAGACTACAGGTTTGACAGGAGCTGTTGGA
This sequence comes from Corythornis vintsioides, assembly GCA_025447755.1. Lineage (NCBI taxonomy): Eukaryota > Metazoa > Chordata > Aves > Coraciiformes > Alcedinidae > Corythornis > Corythornis vintsioides. The sequence goes on along the minus strand of JAOEGS010023722.1, from coordinate 10,953 downwards.
ATGTTTCCACGATTTTCCTGCACAACAGCCTTTGCTCTTATTTCTTCCTGACATCTGAGACAAAGCACAGTTAAACTGTCCGAAAGAGGATTCTTTAATAATTTGAAAATAGCCTCTATTCACATTGGACAATCTCCTTTTGACTTCTTCTGGCCTGAAATGCTTCATCTCCTTTTGTTGCAAAAGCTGACTGTTCCTTAGGCTTGTTTAAGGGACCTGTACTAGCTCACCTATCTGATGAAGACAGGCCATGTTCCACAGGACATGCAGAAACCTCTAGATACAATGTTTGATCAAATATTTTCAGGGGAAAAAAAGTGCCATGCCTCTGCACTACTGCTTAACAATTTATGGGGAAATATTTTAGCAAATAAAGAAGGCTACATTTGCTCAGTGGTCATCAAAGTCCTGCACATTGAAACTGACTAAAGGCTCTGTTAATTTCTGTAGTGTCAAAATGTAACGGAATGAAGAAAAAATAACAACCTGGGGAAAAGTAACAAGCTGAGAAAGCTGTGAACACCTCGGTTTTCTTCAGCCAGATCTGACACACTGCTGGGTGGATGGATGGCAAAGGGGAAAACAGGCATTGCACAGCATGTACTTGACAGAAAGGGAACAAATGGTCTTCAGGAGGACCAGTGTAATTTCTGAAAAATGCAAACAATGTTGTGTGGTTAAGCTCAATTTGGAGCTGAATAGCTTCCTCCCAGCCATACTTCAGTTTCTAACAATTGTTTCATTTCTAAACTCATATTTCCCATAAATCTTTCCAGTATCTTATCTGTATAAATATCAAATTAATTACTCATATTACATAAAATTAATTTCAGCATGGAATCAACCTTGTTAATTTTAGTTTCCTATGTTTAGGCTTTTGACTCATAAATAATATTAAGTGATCAAATTATAACTTAGTGAATATTTCATCTGTCAGAGTATCTCCTCTGAGTCTTTCCTGGTCACATTTTAATAAAGAAATTATTGTAATTCATCAGCAGCATAGCCAAGGGGTTGTTAGCTAGAACCTTAACAAGTTAGTTTGTGGAAGCATGGATATCAAATGAGTTTTCTTTTAAGAAAAGCTGAAAGAATAAGTACTAAAGCTTGTCAAGATACTTCTTTCTTTGTTATTGTAGGTATGCTTGGACTCTGTGATCTAGGAGGTCCTTTCCAACCATGATTATTCTGTGATTCTGGCACATTATGTTTTACTGAGAAGTCATGGTTATATAGGATGGAAGGAACCCCAGAAGATCCCTCATGCACCCCTGCTCCATGTAGGGCAAGCTTTGACATCAGGCCAGGTTGCTCAGGGTTTTGCCCAGATAGGTCTTGAAACCTCCCGGGCAGTCTGTCCCTCTGTCTGTCCCTGGCCTTCCTGGCCTCATGAGGGAAAGTTTCAGTACCCAGGATGAACCCCTCTCATTTCAGTTCATGCCTGATGTACTCCACATTCATTGTGGGAGTGAAGTGACTCCAGGTTATCAGTGTCTTTCATGGACTGGGGGGCACCAAACTGGCCATGGTACCAAGATGTGGTCTAACAATGAATGCTGGGAAAAGAGAAGGACCCCTGACATGAGGTCTTGGCAGTGCTGCTGCTGTTGTAGGGCTGGATGCTACTGGTCATCTCTGCTGCCAGGGCTTGCTGCTGGGTCCTGCCCAGTGTCAAAAGCCTGGCTGAAGTAATTTATCCTTGGGAAATCCATTACAGACTGTTCCCAGTCATGTCTTTCATGTGTCCAGTGTAGCTCTGTCAAACCTGAAGAACGTATGAGAACAGAGAAAACAAATTTGAGTTTTAAGTGGATGGTTCCATTCTGACAAAGACAGAAGTAGTTGAAAACTTTGTTCTATTGATCTGAAATTAAAATTTCTGCTGTGAATCATCAGCCCACGGTCTTGAACTAGCAACTTTTACAAAGTCACATGCAATGCTTAGAAGGACTTCCCCCCCCAGTGCTCTGTTTTATGGAAACCTATACCCTGCAAAATAAATGCATTTCAGTTAAAACTGTATTTTTGTTTCACTAAGAAGCAAAGATGATTTTGAAAACCTCAGAAGTTGCCCAGGAAAACAATTTCTGTGCATGGTTCAGCTTGCTAAAGGGATTTGATATCATGGTATCTGGTAGAGAAAACTGGGACACAAGGCACCAGACACACACAGTAGCACTGACTTAAAAGGAGTCCATAAAAACATGTTATTGGAAACGTATTTTTCTACATATGTGCTTTAAACAGGTTCTTATTAAAGACATTACAGAATCTTTAACAACTTATGCTTGAGTTTGAGGGGCAGCAAATTTCATGTAGAATTTATATAGTTCATATGTCTCTTTAATCTGCATATTTCACCAAAGATCTGAGGAGTAGAAAGGTATTTTCCAAACCTATACTTCAGCTGCAGTAAGGGGAAGGAAGGGAGAGAAATGTGAAAGGATAAAGTCCTGTTCAAATATATATTTTCAAGAGAATAGCCATTAAAAAGTGTTTTCAATTTAAGAAACAAACACTCCTCGCCAAACCCCACAACCTAGAACCCTGCATAATATATCTGAAGAAATTATAAAGTGGCTATGGCTGCCTGGGTTGAACAGGGAGATTTAGAAAAGAATAATTGTGTGGTAGTGGTTGACTCAGGAAAAAAGCAATGCTTGTCAACATAAATTACCATCATGAAAGAAATACTAGGTTTATTGACATTTAAATTGTGTGGATCAGTGAATCTCTTTGAAGACCTACTGCATATTTCATGGAAAAGGGTCTATGCTTTTCATTTGTGGTGTTGTTTGTTTGTTTGGGTTTTTTTTTTATATTTGGAGTTTTTTCTTGGGTGTGGTTTTTTTGCTTGTTGTTTATTGTTTGTGGGGTTTTTTTAGGTTTTTTTATATGAAAGATAATATGCACACCTGTGTAGACAGATACAAATGCTTCCAGTGATTTAGTCATGTCTGGGACTGAAAGCTTTAGAAAATCTTGCAAACAGACAATAACATTTTGGTTAATGGTGATTCCCTAAATACAATACATTTACAGGATATTGAGGATATTCAGAAAAGTTGTTGAAAAATAATTTTTTGGGATGGCCTTGCATTAAGGGTTTAAAACCCTTTCAAAAAATCTCACATTTGAATAGAACAAACAAAATTACCTGAAGCAAATGCACAGTTCCATTACTTTTTTTGATATGTAAAATACTTCTGCAAATTTATTTTAGCTCATTATCTCTTCAATTTGTCATATTCATGCAAGCACATATTTATTAGTACATATTTAGTATTGTGAAACATTTCATGGAATGTTACAAGGTTTTAACATTTCACAGTCTTTTCAAATGCAAACTAAGTTAGATAAAGGGCTATTCTGTCTAAAAAGACTTAACAAATTATTAGTGACCTAATTTTCTAATTGAGCTGCCATGAATCAGTTACTGTGTCTACTTGATTCAGAGAAAATAATTCAGACCCACCCACACACACATGCACACCTTAATGAGAGTAGCAGAAGATGCTCTGCGAAATACAGTTTAGAGTTCTGGTTGCCTACAAATGAAGTGGTAGAAGTGCAAATTAAGTGATTTAAAGCATCAAATGATTTATTAAGAAATTGACCTGTACATGAGGCCTGGTCTTTTATCTTTTCTACACATTTTTTGAAATGAAAACTTGTGTTAGATAAAAGCACAAGGGTTCTTTTAGACTCTTAGTAGGCTTCCATCAATTTGATATGTAACATAGCCAGTGTGTGCTAACAAAGCAATTAACACAGGTCATTACACGTATTTCCTGAAAATAAACCCAAACAACAACAAACAAAACAAAACAAAACAAAAAAGCCACCTCTTAGCATATTTTTTAAATGCAAGCTTTGCCTTTAGAACTGATGTAGTGTGTAAAAAATCATGGACTGTCTGGCAAGCTGTAGTTTCATGGCTTTTAAGTCCAGCATTTCTCACAAGTGAATATGCTAACACTGTGAATACCCAAAAAATCAAGGTATACAGGTGTTTCATTACAGACTCTTAAATATAAGAAATATGCCTCATGCTCAGCTGTCTTACAAGGTGGCAGACACAATAATTCTTCATGGCATAGACTACTGCTGAGAACTTAAACTTTGCTATAAGGTAAGAATAGGTCAGCTATGGTTCAGTTAATATATGAGCAAGCCAGTTCTGACTTTTTCCCTATCCCTTGACACCTCTGGCAGCTTTAGAAAATCTGGTCAATGTAGACTTGTGAAATACAACTGTGCAGGAGACTATGAAGATTGTATTGGTATTGTCCTTCTTGTTATACCTAAACATTCTGGGGATACAACTATTTTTTTCATGCAAGAAGAGAAAAGACATCTTGATTACTTTCATTAATCCTCAGAAGATATTAATGCTCTGATATTCTTTTTACACGTGCATGTATGTATAGAGTTTACTACATTATAAATGCTTTAAAAATATTTGATCAAACTTGCTGGAAGGAAATTATAGTTTTTGGTGGGAGAGAGAAGGACAAGAGAAAAAGGAAAAGGTGAAAGGTGCTTTGGTTTTCCCTTTGGAGTCAATGGAAACAGTTGGAATTGTCAGGAACAGTTCTTGGGAAGCAGCATAGTCAGCACCGACCATTACCAGCAGGTAATGGAACTGGTTCTGCCACACAGCCAGCACCATTGCCTGGCCCTGCTTTTCCTTGTTTATGTAAACTGACAAAAAAATCCTCCTATCCCATGGGATGCTTGAGACTTGGTAGATCAGCACAAGTAAACTAAAAGTTACTCTGAAACTCTATGCACTATGTAGAAATAATAATGCATACCTTGTAGTCTTTTTTTCCCTTACTCTTTCTGAGTATTTATTTTTCTTCAGAGTCCAATGTTTTAAGCTCACACATTAGTCTTCAAGAAATGGCATTTCATTTTACATGAAATTGCTTGCAGCTTCTTGTAACAAAAACACAGATCCTACTGGATAATTAATTTTGACTGGACTTATGCTGAAAAAAAAACAAACTTGAAAAATAATAAGTCATCACATAAAGTCTTGACCTTCAATATAAATTTCCCTAACAAGTGTTACAATAGGAAAAAGGAGCATGAGTATTCTGTTTCATTTTAATAAAATATCAGCTGACAAATTATTGTAATGGAATCGAGCTGGTATCACACTTAATCACTAAAGGTGCTCATTTCCTTTCATATCTTTTCAAACTCATTCCTTAAATCCTATATAGCAGATGAAATATTCATATATTCTCTATGTAATTAGAAAATTTCAGACCTCATTTAGTTGTATAAAGCATAGTAATTAGCTTAGTAAAGGATATTTTTCTGCTGTTTTGGTCGTTTTCTTTATATGCTGCCTGAGCTTTACTGAAACAACCCAATATTCTTTGCAAAATTACAGACCCTTTGATTTCAGAAAATGCCCACTTAGAAATGGAAAAAAAAAAAGGCATCCACACATGTGTACAAAATGAAGAAAAACTGTGAAGCTTTGAAGAATTCCTAGAGGATTTTATTAATATTTTGGAATTTATTCATTTCTTTACTCTTCTTGTTGGGACAAGAAAGGTGAGAATACATGGAGTGTTCACCTCTGAATCTTTATCAACCTGTTAAAACTGAAAATCTTTTTACACATGATTTCATGGTCATTTCCTTGGAAGCCCTTTGAGAGGAAACCATCCAATCAAGTTGACAGAAACTTCTGTAGCCAGCCTTCATCATGTTATAGACAAGAGAGTTCAGTGCCATTGAAAAGTGATGCTTTCACAAGAAAACAGATGACCTTAGTGAGACTTGGTGGCACTAAACAATATCCAGCAATGCTTGGCATTGCAAAGATGAGGGATTTTTCTCTTTCTTTCGAGATGACATATCACCTTTCAGAGTCACAACATTTGTGTTTTAGCAGATGTACACAGTGCTGAAGAATCTCAGGGTTTTTTTTGCACTTCATAGTTAAATTTGCATTTCTGGTGTAGCTAAAAGCAGGCATTTTTTAACTGAGTGCAGATACCAGTTTTTGAGTTTTATTGCTGGTAAAAATGGGCAGAATCACTGGAAATTTAGAAATACTGTCTTAAAAAGAAGCAGGAATAAGTAACACCTAATGTATGTCTGATGTCTGACTCATAATCCAATGTTTTCAGTATCTGTCTTAACCAGCTCCTTCATATCTAGATAAATGATTCCATTAGTGACAGATAGTAAAACAGAACATTTAGCATTCAAATGTTGAGACTGAGTTTTTTCTGGCTAACTGAGAATAATGTCCACAAGGGAGAAAAAACAAAACAAAATAAAACAAAACAGTAGGTGTTTCTATAAATAAAAATTATAGTGCTACCTGATAATCATAGAATGGCTTTGGCTGGAAGGCAGCTCAACGATAATCTAGTCCAACCTGCCTGAGGCAGGGATGCCTCTCAACTAAACCAGGTTGTTTAAAGAATCATGCAAACTGGCCTTGAACACCTGCAGGGAGGGGTCAACCACAATCCCTCTGGGAAATCTATTCCAGAGTCTCACCACCCTCGTGCTGAAGAACTTTTTCCTAAGATCCAATCTAAACCTATTTTTCCTCAGTTTAAAACCATTTCCCCTCATCCTATTGCTTAACACTCTTGAGTCCCTCTCCAGCCTTCCTGCAGATGCCTTCAGGTACTGGAAGGCAGTTATAAGATTCCCCAGAGTCTTCTCTAGGCTTAACAATCCCAGCTCCCTCAAGTCTATCCTTATAGCAGAGGTGCCCCAGCCACTGGATCATCATTGTGGCCCTCCTCTGGATTTGTTCCAACAGATCTGTGTACCTCTTAAGGTGGGGACACCAGAACTGGATGCAGTATTTGATGTGGGGCTTTCACAAGAGCAAAGGGAGAGAATCACCTCTCTTGATCTGCTGGCCACAGTCCTTTTCGTGCATGGGAATGAAGTAGATCGTATTTAGGTAGAACATGTATGGCTACAGTTGTAGCTTAAATTTAGCTGAATTCTAACTCTGCAATTTCCTTTCTTTCATTTGAAGCTAGCTAACTTCCTTACACAGATAACATATGCTCTCAAGCTGTCAATCAGTGGTTAAAAAAAAATAAAAAAAGGAAAAGATAAAGAAAATATGATATAATTTATATAATGAAGAAAGGTATATATTTGTATGCAATAACAGTGACTCAGGTAAAGAGTTATCTTAAAACAAAAAATGTTGCTTAGTGTTGCCGTTGTTGCCTGTCAGACCTAGATTTTTGTGATAATGTGTTTTTCTTTGTTTGGAAGCTGGGCCTTTGCAGAGGATGATCACTATGTTGGAAAAATACCCCAAACATAAAGTTTTAATTATTTTTTTTTTTCATTCTTCCCACAACTCTCAATTCATATAGACTACTTTATTTAAAACATGAGCAGCACGTTTTTTAAAGGCTTTGTATCTCTCTATAAATCTCTGCCCAACCACTCTTCTATAGATAGTAAATTCCTTATGGTCAGAGGTATTTTTCTTTTAGTCTTAAAAGTCCAGTCTCATACTAAAGATTTACTGCTTCTGCTAACAGCTGTACTATTATCATTTGACAGTTTAGTGGTTTTGCATCACATGATTTCCATTTTCCTTGTTTTGGAAAAACAAAGGTGTTTGGGCTACACAGATTCAGAATAAGGTAGATGTATTGACACCTTTTGTTTGAGAACCTAGTTCCTCATCTAGCCTAAAACATCCTTAGATGCCTCGGTGGTAAGGTTGAAATAAATGCCTAGGTTGATACACATGTAATGAATGTAAATCAGCTTCCAGCTCACGGAAAAGGCTCTAGAATTGCAACCCTGGGCAGATTATCTTGATTCATGACTCTAGTTTTGTAGGCGAAATGTTTCAGTTCTGTGGTACATACCAGATGTGCAGAAAAGTGTGACTGAAACATATTTTTTTTCTTTATACAGACTTCTCTTTGCTTGCTAAGGTTTTTATAGGCAAAGTGTTATCTCTGCTTTCTTAGCATGTACTTGAATATAAATAAATTAAGAATGGCCTAATTTAATATCTGTAAATGCATGCTGAAACCCAAATACAAGACATACTTTTTTTAAATGCAGGAAACATAAATGCTTGGAATTAATTTCAGCAGATAAGTGTTTGTTTTCAATAACCTCTGTTTCATAAGTCTATAATAATTATCTAAATAATATTCCTGGTTACTGGATGATTAACACATTTTAATGATGAGAAGATTCGTTCATTAAATATAAATGTGTATTTTTCCTTACGGTGTGATTCCTGTTACTTCCTTGGTCAGAGTAGATAAAGAATAACAAAATTTAGACAAGCATAGCACTGTTCAATAGAACAGACAAATGTTCATGGCCCCTCATTAACCTGCTTTCTCCATTCATATTCCTTACATAACCTAAAAAAAACCCCTCTGCTCAGTAGTGTTTTTTGACATTCTGAAATGCTATTTGGCCACAGCTATTCTGCTAATCTGCAACTCCATGTTTGGAATGAATGCAGATCTGTCCTATCTCAATGGGCTTTGAAGAAATTTCATAATGAATAAAGAAGGAAGTTTGGGATCTGCACCACTGACACCATCACAGGTTCTTGTCACACAGAGAGAACTTAAACAGCTTGACTACATCTTAATAATTTTGCTTATAGGCACTGTTGTATGATTGTCCTCTATAATATATTTCATAGAGGATTTTAGTGGTGGAATATGTTGGAAAGTGTAGGTTTATGAAGATTTGAATATGTGTCCTGCTAAAGAACCACACCTCTTCACCTTGTGCCTTGGCACTTCAGCCTGATCTTATAGTAGAGAAGGTTCTTACCCTTAGTTTTAAAGAATTAAACACAAATGTATTCATATTCTAAACTACAAGGTTCTGAAAACAAGGGTGTTGCATGACTAAATAGAAAATGACTAAACCCCTTTGATTTAAAATAGGAGTTTTGTAGGCAGCTGTCCAAAATAAATAGATTGAACTATTAAAGTTCTATTTATTAACAGAAAAATCAATATTCATCACAATACCAGTCCTAAATCATTAATTCAACACCATCATAACTCCCAGCTGTGGTAATACATTGTTGACATTGATATATTAATTTTGCCTATTTTTCATCATTCAAATAATGTCCCCACTCTCCAGATATCGACACCTGGGATTTGGCATATCATAAATAAACACGAGGCCCCATTTTCCTTAAGCTGCAGTAAAAATTACCCAATTTAAGTAAGAAAAATTCTTTGTCTCCATTATAATGGATGTCTTAAACTTCAATTGTTTTATACATGCACCTTAAGATCAGGAATGTTGTTAAAATTAATTCCTGTTAGAAATTGTATATATGTTGCTACCTGAATTCTAAAATAAATTCAGGGTTAATGCTAAGCAAATAGTACTTTTTTAGTTCAGTATCTAAAACAAAGAAAAACAAGCATTGGCCAAGACTGGGACTTCTTTTAAAAAAAGATCTTGCTATAAAAATAATACTTTGAACAAAGCTAATATTAAATGTTTCTAACATTTTCAGAAATTCTTCTAATTCCTCCTTTTTGTGGTTGAATCTTCTGCTGTTGCTATTATGAAGTAGTGCTAAAAATGTTTTAATTCATCCTTCATTAGATAACTGGTGTCTAAAGCTTGGAGATTATACAAAAGACACCTATTCTGTTCTTTTACATGTATCCTATCCAAAGTCACTTTTTCTTTCTGCTCAACCCCTTCAGGTCCAAAGAAGTCTTCCTGTGCCTCAGGCATTCATTATATTTTGGCTGAACAACACACCCCCTATTTTCATTAACAGTTTTTAAGATGTATCATAATTTTATAACAGGTAAGTTATTTGGGTACACCTCTGTTGCTAAATGAGCTATCTCATAGATATTTCTTGTACCAGGAAATCAGATTTAACCTGACATTTAATAGTGCTGAGTATTTTTTATAAGAACCTGACTTCTCCTGGATGCATATGTTTAAATGTTATTTTAGAATCAGATGTTTCTGAAATTATATTGGGAAGGTAGGATTATTTTTTATTGTACTTAAGAAACACAAACAGCATTAACTTCAACACTTCTCATCCACTAACTGACACATCTTTATTCTTTCCACCATGAGAAATGAGACCAGGCTAAGATGTATCCAAGTCAGTTGGCTGCATTTATTTGAGATGATTTTGACAATATATGAAATGGAAAAATTGTGGAAAGAAAAAGGACAGCATGGTCCATATACATAGAACTGGATGAACCTAAAACTTATTTCCTTGTCTTCCTCATTGCTTTTTGAGACCTAACTACCATTCTGCATATTCCTGATGCCCCTGTCTGAATTTTGAACTGGATTACATGTTCATTTATTTAATGAAGGGAAGATAGAAGAGTAGCCAGTGCAACTTTGTCTGTTGGTCTTCTTTCTCTAAAGGGCATGAGCTGTCTGCTTCAGGCACAAGCTGCTTGTTATCTGAGTTCAGCAGCAGGTCACTTCTTTTCTCAATAGATTGCACTGGAGTCAGACTCAGCTACTAAAGGTTTTGGTTTTTTTTTTTTCCTTTCCCAAGAGCAGGAAGTAAAGAAACCTAAAAGCACAATTAGAAGTTAAATAAGGGGATGGGGACAAGGGAGCAGTCTTGCAAAATGGCATGTTGGCCAGTGGTGGTACCATATTGTGCAAATATTCTCCACAGAAGTGGAGCTTTGAGGAACAGCACTGATGTATGCATATTCTGAAGAAATAGATGTCTATTTTAAATCTTCTTGATATAATTCAAGACAAATTCAAACTATCTTTGAGGCTTACACCATTCTGTCTACTACAAGTGGCTTTATCCATGTTTACTATCATAAGCTCCTTTCCCAAGAAGGCAGGGTATACTTCCCCCTAATCAAGCTGTCCTTTTCTGTACCACTCCTCTTCTGTTCCTCTACCACCCAGCAAATCCCAGCCTCTAGTTGA
>JAOEGS010023721.1:0-18438 GCA_025447755.1 Corythornis vintsioides | reverse complement strand
TGGGCATCCCTCACGTTATCTCTTTCATAAAAATTGTGACATGGGATCATAATGTATTTAAAGGTGTCTTCAAATAATAATAAAAAAAAACCTAGTTATGGTTTCAGATTCATTAGAAACAAACTATTAATTACAGAAGCATCTTCCCTACTGAGGATCTTTGCTGGAAAACCTACTACATTAATCTGAGACAAATTTAGTAGTTTAGCCTGAATTCAAAATAAATTTAAAAATACAATTACTGCATTTTTTAATCTTAATTTATTTTTCCTTACTGTTCAGAAGGCTCCTTATCTGGAGTTTAGGAAACAGCAGTCCTCAGCTTAATCTGCACTTTAGTTACAGCAGTGCACACTTTTTCATGAGCTGCCTGTGTGCCCCCCTGCTCAAGCTGCATATGTTGCTCCAGACTGATCAAAAGTAGCCTCCCTTGGGATGGAGGGAGGGAGGGAGGGGAGGGAGGGATGGAGGCTTGGGTTCATTTTGTTGTCCTGCTCATTACCTCTCCTCAGATGAGCCTGAGCCAGGTGTGAGGTGGACAGTTGTCCATCAGGAGCAGTGCCAAGACCACCAGTGTCTCTCTGGAAGGCTCCTGTGGTGGCTGCTGAGGAGGAGTGCAGTTGGACCAGTGAGCCCAGTGGGGACCTCAGATGCTTTGGGAGCAGCTCCTGAGCTTTCCCAGTCTTTGAGACACCCAGACCATTTTGCACACCAGCCCTGTGGTGAACTCACACTTATCCAAAGTGTGCTTTTCAGTCAGAAATGTGCCTGTCCCTGGGGGGTTTCCCATACTGAATGGTGAGTAATGGTGTGTTTGTGCTTTGACAGCAGTGTTGGAGATTACCAAGCCTAGAGAGACAAGTAATTGATTGATAGTAGGTGGGTCTCTTGCTTCTCATTTTGAACATATGTTTGTCTCCTGGATTTGTACTTGGAAGAACAAAAATCACAGCTGAATTTTTAAACAAAGAGACACAGGTTTGTTTCCTTAATTTGCTAATAGTGATTTCAGGCACTTAATTGTCCAAATACTTTTATGAGTGAGAATGTTCAGCTCCTAACAGCATATTAAGAATTCTCAGCTTCCTTGTTTAACCATTGGTCTCATAAAACCATTACTGTTGCTTACTACTGAAAGACTAGAAGGTGGGGAGGTAATTTGAGAAAAGCCTAATTTACCTCACAAAACTAAGCACAGCCCTTTGATGTCATCTTAGGGGGAAAGTACTCCTCATAATTACAATGAAGATGTGTCAAGAAAATGAATAATGTTGATTTAAACCTTTCAGTAAAGACTGATAGTTTTGCTAGCATTTTTGACCACAGTTAAGATCAGAGACAGCCCTGTGCTGCTACTCCAGACACTAGAGAGCTTCCCAGCCACAGTTGCTGCCACCAGAAAGGTGTCATTGACCCTTCCCACTGGCTGTGACTTGGTGTGTTGATACCTCCAAACTGTCTGGGTGCAGTTGTATTCTGTATTTTGGAGGGGTTAATGATTAAAGATAACTCTAATGATATTTGCCTCTAAAACATCAATAAAATTCCTTTATTTCATAGCAATGATTGGGTTCAGCCTTCAGGCTGGATGCCATGAATTTAGAGCACAACTAGACAAAATACATGTATTTACAATTAAATATATTTAATTACACTCATAGAGAGTGTAATGCTGTCTCTAATGTACTAATATGTTTTTTAAGGTGTATATTCTATGAAATGCTTCTCTGCTTTCCTTCATTGCTTCTAAGCAATTGCAGTTTTCACTAACTTCACATCCTGATGCACTGTGTTCTTAATACAGTGCAAGATGAAACTCCAAGTGGCCTTTGCATTCCCAGGAGCTGAGGTTTGTGAAGGTGGGCTGACAAGACTCTTCAGATCCTCCAGCTTTTCTCATTTTCAGGAAAACCTCTGGCTTCTCAGGATGCAACTCTCTTCCCTCAGCCCTTCTCAGGGTAAAAATCTTTGTAACCTTCTTCATTTCCCTTACACAGAGGCTGAAGCCTCCTCAGATCCCTTGAGTATATCCATAACTGAGCATAGCTCTTCTCTATCTCTGATGCACAATTTAGGCTCTTCTGGCCACCTTCATCTCCTTTCCAGAAACCTCTCTAGATCCTCACTCACTATGTGCCCCCTATTCTTATTTTTGTTACCTAAGCAGGGTGAGTTTGGAAAATAGCCACGTGTGACAGAGCTGTGTTTGAAGGGGTGTGGGCCAGACTCTGCAAGTTCACAAATTGAAGCAATCTGGTCTGTGTGGGGGGGAGCAAGAGGGCTTTGCATGGAAAACATTGATCTGAATTTGCTGTGCAGGAAAATTATCCCTGTCATGAATGTAAAGTCATATTTCTCCTCTTGTATGTCACAGGCATAAAACTACACTCCAAATCTTCCAGCTACCACTGCTTCCACTGCAGGTTATGAAAACCACAGTAACCCTGTGTGAACCCTGAAGATAAGCACATGTGTCTTGCCTGACAGAGTTTACAGCCAGCATCACATGTCCAAAATCAACTGCAAAGGGGGGCATATTTGCACCTCTGGTGTGGAAAATAGGGGTGATGGAGTTTAAGCAAAGGAACTGAGTGACATAGATATTTAACACTCTGTGTTTGATATTTTTCTATCTTATTTTCATAGTGGTCAAACTATACAGCACAGCAAGCCTTGTTTTGTATGCTGAAGAACACTTTTGAAGAACTGTGGTACAGTTATTTAAGTGCAGACTCCCTTGCAGGTAACTAAATCAGGACTGTGTGCAGCACTACTGAGCTCCTGTTGGCAAGGTCAACAGCAAGGAACATTTTACCTTTCAAACACAGGTAGTAGCAGCTATAAACATAAACAGAAGCTTTATGCTTCCCATTACAGAGCCTGCAGTCCCTGGTGGCTGCAGCTAGAGTCTGGGCTCAGTGAGGACAGCAGGACTGGACCCAAAGCTGTTCTGTTTCTGCAGCAGTTGTAGCTCAGCTGCACTGCCCTTTCTAGCAGCAGTATTTTTTTTCTTTAATTAAGACAATGTCTGACAAAGTCAATTAACAGAAGCCAATGCATTTAGCAGGTTTTTTGCTTCAAATGCCTGATGTCAGCTTGGGCCACATGTACATTCTACACATGCCATGGGATAGAAAAAGTGAAACCTTTCTTTTTCAATTCTCTGCTGCCTGCCCAAACACCACATGTACTGTCTGTTACATGTCGCTTCTGATGAGGTTCATGCTGGGAATTTCTTTTTAAAGGCAAAGTGTCTCTGAAGGAATGAGTTCAGATTGGGCAGATTCTCAGTGTCTCTGCCTGGAATATAGCATTGTTTTGTGGACACCAACTAGCAGGCTGTAAAGGTTTGTTTGGTAATGAAAGAAAAGAGAAGAATCAGACTAAGCAGTAGGGAGAATAAAGCACACACTTGGTAAAAGTAAACCAGTGACAAAATTTGGTGTAACTAGAAAAACAAGTGCAGGAAAAATATTTTAGTAATGCACATATATACCTTATAAACTTGGAGGCTACTTGATAGGATGTGACTCTCTTAACATCATCAAGACTCTGCTTCCTGATGGAGAAATTTTGCAAAATCTGTTCTGTCTGGCACATAACAAAATCAGAGGTGAACCTATTAAAAAAAAAAAAAAATAGAGTCTGTCTATGATGATAAAGGATTATAATTATTACATATCTGCTGCAAGTCCTGCCTCTCTGGGTTTTTTGGGTTGTGGTTTTTTGGGTTGGTTGGTTGGGTTTTTTTCTAAAATGTTTTTCAGCACTTTAAGTCAGCCTAAAGGGTTTGGAAAATTGTTTTATTACACATTTTTCAGCAACAGGCAGAAAACAGCAACCAGAACTATTTTTCTCTAGAACAAACCTGATCCAGTGTTCATTTTAGCATATATTGTGTTCTTTTGAATTCCTTTAAAGGAGGAAAAGCCTCTGGAGCATAGGGATTGGGACACAAATAGACATTAGTGAGGCTGTCACCCATATCTTTCTGGCCTGCCATCCATTCCCTTTCATTGTTTCCTTCCTGTCCAAACCCAGGAGGGCTAAAAGTGGCCATCACAGCAGCTAAGCCCAGCTGCTACACCCCCCTGCTGAAGAGCAGCCTGCTAATGTTCTCTCTTCAGCACGTTGGACACGAGCTATTAGGAGCCCAGGAATAGATCCAGGCTCAGATTCCCTCCATGATCTATTTGTTTAACGTGTTGAGCCAGCTGTGGAAGTGAGGATCTATCCTAATAGCCAGTGATGACATCTGAAACAGTGCTCCTAAGTAAACTTTTAATTAAGCTCTATTTGTAATTATTACCACAACATGTGAAGGTTATTAGCTTCTTGGAGAAGATGTAGTATAGGCACTCTTTTTAAAAGTATGTGGAAAAATTAAGAGTGCCTTTACTAAAGATACAGGTTACCTTTACATATTAATAGATATATATAGTAAGTGCTAGAGCACCACCTGGGTCAAGGGTTTCATGGTGAAATGTGGACATTCTCTTCTTAGGGGTCCAATTCCAAACTGTGCAAGGGATATTAACCTCTAGTTGCCATCTGTTAGCAGAAGTCTGATGAGTTTGTTCTGCCTGTAGTGCAGGCAAGTGCTTATGGTATAGATTGCATTCAGTCTCTGCCTTAACACAGGACAGTCTGGGTCTTTCATGTGGCAGCAGAATCTAGTTAGGGAAGGTGGGAAATGCCAAGGAAATGTGTCTAAATGTGCCCTTTACTGCCTCCCTATGTCCTGCTAGCAGTCAGGGCTTCTGCATGACAGAGGTGAGGGGGCTCATCCACTGTCTGTAGCTCCTACTCACTGTTCTGGGAGTTTGCTCTGTCTTTTATGCCATGTTTCTTTCAGTAACATGAGAAAGGTGGCTAACAGCACTGCTGCTGAAGCTAGGAGAGTGCAGCTGAGTTAAAGGATGGATCATAGTGATGTTGCCATTTACATTTTGGGAGCATATAGGGACTTCTCAGCAATGCTCATTACTCAAGGTTGTCTCAAGGTCCCAGTAAATAGCAATCTAGGCTACTAGTGAAAGTTTGAGGGCTAATTTGCTATTTGCATTTCTAAATTTATAGACTTTATTTACCTCAAAATTTACTGTGTGAATCAGTGAATGCTGCAAACCACGTTGAAGATGCAGGTTGCTCAGACAAGAACTAATTTTACTACTAGTTTCAATGCCCTAGTTGTCCATAGAGCTGATTCAAGATATGAAGAGGTGGCAAATATAATTTTTTTCTGCTCTAATGAAATGAGACATCACTTCTGCTCTGAAAAGGGAAAGCAGGAAAGTAGCAGAGTGGATGTGGAAAGCAGAGGGGAGCTGTGCTGCCATCACTGTGAGAGGGGTGGGGAGTGACAGTTGGCTGGGGCAGTTGTAGCTGCAGAAACAAGCTGTGAGCATTAGCTGTACACCCTAACTTCTTTATACAGCAGCTTCTGGCTTTCCAGGATCTTCATACAGGCAAAGCAAACCTGATCTTTGATCTGTATGGAGCAGGAGGTTACTTCAGGCAGTACCTGCTCCATCTGTGTCAGGAACTCTGTGTGGTCACCAGCATTTGTATTTAAGGTTGTGTGCTGCTGCTTGTTACACTGCTGAAGCTCTTTGTGATTTTATCAGGGCTTGCAAAAAAATTGTGGTTTAGACTGAAGGGTTGTGGTGGGTAATTGCCTCAGGAAGAGACCAGGCTGGCCAGGGATAACAGCAGTGGAAGTGGGAGCCAGGGTGGGAAAAAGTTGCACAGAAATCCTTCATTTGGGCATTTCCTATTTGAATATTTGACTGAGTGTGCAAATTTAATAGCATTTAATGGCTAATGATAACTCTGTGTTAAGTACCACAACTGAAACACTTCCTATCAAGAAGGCAAATCTGCAGGTTGTCCTGGAGAAAAAGTGGTAAAACCAGAAGTTTGCTGGTGGAAAATTTGCTGCATTTTGCTTTCCTTTTTTTCCTTCTGTAACAAGTTTATTCTTTAACCTGCATTTGCTTTTAAAATCCATGGTTTATTACAAATATTTGAGATTCACAAATGGCTGATGACCAGCTCTGGCTGGGCCTCTGTGTTAGGGCAGAGTCTTCAGTTGCATCCAGCAGCAGCTGTGCCCAGCACCCCTCACCCGCAGTGCTGGTGCCCCCCATGGGTGGCTGCTGCCCCAGGCTTCACCACAGGGTGCCCGGGGGCAGCAGCACCCGACTGGTGGCTGCTGGCACTGCTGGGTGCCACGGGCTGCCCCCTGTTGCTGTGGCAAGCAGCAGATGGGGGGCTGCAGTGGGGTCAGCAGGGAGGCAGCTGCAGCAGCACGCCGGACAAACCGCTCAATAACGGCCCTTTCAGCTCTGACAGCTCTGCTCTGGCTGCCCAGAAGTAGTTATCAGATTACTCATATTAAAACCTAATTAAGATGTGTGCCAGTAAATGCAGCGTGGTTATTGGATTTGGTGATTTAGCTGCTGCAGGTTGCTGCAGTCCAGTCACACCATTTCAGCAAATTCAGCTCTGTGGAGTAGAGTGGGAAGGTTTTCCATCAGTAAACTGACTTTATGTTTGAGGTTTCACCCTAGTTTTTGCAGGGTCTTGCAGTGGTTGTTGTTTACTGTCTATGCCTGTCCCTTTCCCTTTCACTCCTGGACAGGCTAGGGTATAGCATAGTCTCAGATCCAACTTTTACTGCAGTATGGAGTGAGAGATGGAGTCTTCTGCAGGCTATACTTGCATAAAGTAGCTTGGAATCAAGTACTTCAAGTACTGAGAATAAGAAAAACACTTTTACCTTGAAGCCTTCATAATGCTTGTAATATCTCAGTTTTGTTAGCCTTCTGTGGAACCACTTGTCTCATGAAGCTGCAGCCTTCCTTCTTCCATTTAGAAACAGGGGTTTTGGTTTACAGTGGTTAATGGAAAATTACCATTTATTATTGTTGCTACCAAATGGGAACTTACTCCTTAGTACCCCACTGTCTTGTAAGTAGTCCAAACATAATGTGGCTACACATTTTCAACTGTGCCTTGAAGTAACAAGAGCAGAGCATGGAGTCAGATCCTGTCATTCAGCACTCCCAGGCCAAGGGGTGGCATCTGCCCAGCACCCCAACTGGACAGATCTTGCCAGCTGGGTGGAGAAACCTTCTCATTTGGAGTGGAAGGTGAGGCCAGGGTGGTCACTGGGATGCTCAGGACGTGTTTGCCAGAGCCAGTGTGGTGACTGTGCAACCTCCCTCACTCCCATTAGCAAAATGTGCAGAAGGTTCTGTCACCCAGTTGTAAAAATGATGGCAGGCATCTCTGTGCAGCTTCACCATATGGGAAGTGCAGTGCATGTGGGTGGAGCTGTTCATTTCTCATCTTGAATCATTTAGGAGCTCAGCAGGCAGGCCAGAGACAATGCATATGGGAATGTGTGGCTGTGCTGCACATGTCACACATAATAGCAGATAGTGTGAGGGGGCCCAGAGCCTGTCCTCGGGAGCTGAATGCACCAGAACAGGCTGGTAGTCCCAGTGTGCAGACCAAGGGCCAGCTTGGCAGCAGTGTTGGGAGAGCAGACTGGTAGGCAGAGTTTGGGAACTCACAGATCAGGATCTGCAAGGACTAGAGCTACTCCTGTATCCACTGTGTCCCAGAAGTGTAGAAATGAGTGTTACTAACCCTGCACTCAAGCACTGGAGGTACACAGAGCTGATAAAAGTTGTGACCTGTTGGTCACAGGCAATGTCTAACAGGGATTGTGGTGAAGTTACCAACCAGAAAAGCAGAACTGGGTAGTATTGCCATAATTAAAGACTTCTGTTTACAGTACTTTATCTGAATCACCCTTTGCATGATCTGGAAGATCCCAAGCTCTGCAGTAACACGTGCTAGGGTTTGTATCAGTACTGGTTTTCAAACTGGCATGGGCTGCCTGTGAGTATCTAGTAGAAAGTGTTCTGCTGTGAAATCCACACGAGCTGGAAATGACTTCTGAGTGCCAGAACTGGAGGAAGTTCCTTGCACTGAGCTCTTCAGCTGGAGCCTTCTCCCTGTGAGAGGAGAGGCCTTTCCTCAGGGCTGCATCAGCAGCACTTGCTCTTGCAGCTGGGACAAGCCCTGCTGCAGCAACAGGCAGTGCTCAGCAAGTTGCTGCAGAGATGTGGGATGAGGAGTTTATTAACCTGTCTGTGTCTTCAGCTGTCAGTAATAATCATCTTGTGCAAGAGGGTCAAAGCCCATGCAATCATTGTTAAAACAATAATGATACCAGAATAGGAAAAACAATTAATTGAATGTAGAAAACAGCAGAACTTAAATTCTAGGAACCTGAATCCATACTTGTTGTAGAGTTGGGCTCTCACATGTGAGGAGGACTTCACAGCCTCAAGGATTTAAACAGGTAGGACAACACTTTGAGTTCTTCCCTTGGCTGGCTGAAGTCAGCACTTGTCAGTTACACCTCCCTGCCTGTACTGCTATGAATAAGTACTCTAGAAATAAAGGGACTGGAAGCTGTCTTTATTACACATGAAGAAGTGCAGCAAGGTCACACACCCTCCTCAAGTTGAAGGAAATCAATGGCAGAATAGTGAGCAGCACTCAACTCTCCACTGAAACTACAACATTGCCTCCAGCACACACCACTGGCTTGCAAAGCAAGCAAAGAAAGTCCAAGGGCAGAGTTTTGTGTGTGTGTGTGTGCTTGCCTTTTTATCTTCTGAAGTGCAATGCCCCTGAAATCATCTTTAGTACAGACATGAAGCACAACCAGCTCTTGTAACAACGTGGTGTAGTTTGGAAGGCACAGGGAATGTGGATTAGAGCATCTAAGTGTGGATTTACTAATTCTCCTGTGCTGTTGAAGCAGTGGGTTCCTTTGCTTCATGGGATGTATGCACCCAGCTGCCTCTGTCCACAGCTGGCTGCCTCTGCTTCTGTCCTGAGCTGCTGGTGATGGTCCTGCTGGTCCTCCAGTCCCTTCTGCAAGGAAATGACAGCAGAGTAACAGGAGAGTATGAAAGATGGGTGTTTGGTGTTTCCTACATTATTGTTGCATTTGGATTCCAAGGATGGCAAACACAGACCAGTAAACACTGGTTTTCACACTGATTTTTTTTCCTTCAGCTGGATGTTCCTAACTTTCTGTCAAGAAATCTGGGGGGTGATTAGCAGGGCAGTTATTTAACAATCCTGATTAAGAATGTGGATGTTCAGTGATTAGCTCAGCTGAGTTATGGCAGTTGCTCAAAACTACCATGCAGAGCTGAAAGGAGGAAGATTCAGAAAACTACATCTTATTGTGAGCATGTAACTGATTCATTACAAACACAACCTGTCACAACCTGAAAGCCTTCTTCAGCTGAAGCTCTATTTCAGTATGGTGTGGAAAAACAGTTTACAAAAGCAAGTGCAAAGTTTAGAGCCTCTGACTAACCTTGACAAAACCAGTCAGTTAATGCTCCCTTAATGCACAGTGATTAGGTGTGTGAGCTTTTCACTAGATTATTATCACTTATTTAAAGATATCCTTTAATTAGAAATTTATTTAACTAGAGGTCCTTGTCTTTAAGGCTATTAAGTTAAATAAATTTCTAATTAAAGGATATCTTTAAATAAGTTTGACCAGGTTGCAAAGAGAAGCTGAAAGAAAACACAAGTTTTTGTTACTCCAGGTCCAGTTTGTCAGGGGATTGGGTATTTGGGTGTGTCATCTGTGTGTGTTTGTGTCTCAGGAAGGCTGCTGTTGAAGCAGTTCAGGGTGTGCAACTCACAGCTATCAGGATGAAGTCCTACAGTCTCTACTGATGTCACTTAATGGCAAAGCAAATCTGCTGTCAAGTCACAACCAGGCTTCTAAATTAGAATTGAAGACCTTTAAAAGTGCTCATTTAATGTCTGAAGACAGATTATATTGAATACCCATCCCAGAAATAACACTTCAGCCTGTCCAATCCCCAGATCACTGTCATCTTGGGAGCTGCACCCACCAGTGCAAACATCAGAGCTCCTGCTGGGAGCTCCAACCTCAGATGATGCTCTGCAACCCTTTCATCTATTTTTCTTCCAGGTTACAGCAGCTTGACAAGCACTGCCAGGCCACTGCCCAGCAGTTAGTGGAGCTGCTCAACAAACAGAATCAGCTCTTTGAAGAGAAGCAGCAGCTTACAGAAGAGGTGCAGTTCCTGAGAACACAGGTACTGTGCCAAAAGAAAAAGTCCAGAGGGGAATATTCTGCAGCTTTGGCTGAGAAATCTGCCAGCAGCCTCACTGCAGCTGCTCTGGTTTGTTGCTGTTGTTTTAAATAAGGAATTACCTTCTTAAAAAAAAAAAGGCATGCAATTGGAAAGAGACTGGTAGCTGGACCTGAATCTCACTTCAACCTAAACTACATGGAGAAAGTGTCTGGCAGCAGCAATAAACCAACAGAAGTTCTTCCTGGGGACAGTTTGTAGCTTTCTTACCAGAAGATTTTGTATTCTTTTTTTTCAAAGAACTGGGAAAGTTGTTATTTAACAGCATTAACATTGAAATAGTAGCTTGATGTTGGCACTTCAAGGTTTTTGCTGACTTAAATCCCCCTACCACTTTGCAATTTCTTTTTTTTTTCACCCCCTGTATTTCTAAACCTCATTTATCTTTCCTGCTGTTCCACCAAGTGTGAGATGAAGATGAAATCTGTCTGCCTGAGCACTGGGGCTGTTGTTCCTTACTTTTTTTGGCCACTGTTCTCAGTCACTCAGTGCTTTGGAAATGAGGGAGAGGGCTGCACAGTTTGGGTTTTTTCTTTGTTGCTTGTTTCAAAAAAAAAAAGGAGGAGAACTAACAAGCACAGAAGGAGGTTTTCAGCAGAACTATTAAATAATCAAACCCTTGTTTTGTGACTAAGTAAATGAACTAATTCAACCATATCATAATGCTTTCTAACTTACAAAGCTAGTGAGTTTACCTAGAATATTTGAAGTTCTGTCAAGTCTGAAGTTCAAAAACTAAAAGTAATGTACATTCCATGGATAAAAATTTAGCCCATTACCACACCTGGCAGTAAACAGAACATAAATCCTCTTAGAACTTTAAAACATTTAAATCATACCTTTTTTTTCTCTTTTTTTGATAAGCTTTTTAGCTGTAGAATTTTGTAAATGTTTAGCTAGACTTTATGTGGCCCCCAGGGATTTTGTTGCTGCTGATCTGTTTGATATAGAAGCCAGGGTGCATTCATTAAGTTGGACAGAAGTACAAAATTGATACAAAAGAGGAAAAAATCATTCAGATATCATACTGCTATCAAGATTTCACTGGGAAAAGCTTCCTTCCTTATGTTCATTACAAGTTAATTGTGCTCCAGAGGATACTTTTTAACTTGAGAACACTCAGAAGACAAGAATGATATGAAAAAATTATTACAAAATCAGTCCTAAAAATCTATTTGCAGCTATTTAAAGCAACACTGGTTCTCTGGGTATTGGAATTCAGCCAGAAAGAGCTGCTAGAATATCAAGACCATTGTTTTAAGAAAACTAAAGAACAGTTGACTGTAAATGGGAGATTTTAAACTACAGAAATATGTATGTAGTTAGTGTAGAAATATGTATTAAATAATCCACTGCAGAATCAATGCTGATCAAAGGTGAAAGTGAGATCATATTCTACATTTAAGGTATTGTTCAACAGCTCTCCATGATAATCCCTTTCTTCCTTTGGTGGGGGGAAGGTGCAGAAACCTTCATATATAATCTTTTAATTATGTGAAATACACTCCACTAATGTGCTGTTGTACCTTGGAACATAAGCCTCTAGTAACTGCAGTTGTGTATTTCAGGAAAATAAATGGGATGCAGATCTCAAACAGGACACAGATGGAATCAAGTAAAAACCTGGATGGATGAAGAGAAAGGAGCACAAGTAGGTATTTTTTTCTATATCCTATATATAGAGGGGAGGGAGAGGAAAAGACTAAAACTATTTGCAGATGTGGGTTGAATCTGGCAAACACTTCAAGACAAAAGGGAGAAGAAAGTGTTTGAAACATTTCTGGGTTTGAGATTGTTGGACCTTTTTGTGTTTGATTTATTTTTATTATTATTTTATTGATATTTGGTTGGTTGGGGTTTTTTTAAGACTTGGGACAAGTACTCCACAGCAAAGACAGGTTTACCTGACAGGATTACTAAATTAATTCATTAATCAATTAATGAATTAATTCTTAGAAGATGTAAATTGTAGGGGAAAAGGGACATCAAGCTCCCAGCAAGGTGAACTCAAGTAAATGATATATTTAATAATCTTAATATTTAAGAACTCCAATTTTACCATAGTTACTTTTTGGTCTGGCTCATCCCTGTTTGTCTGGTTGGAGGGGTGTGGGAACAAAAACAAGACCAATTTGTAACCTTCACAAGATTGTATTTTAAAACTCTGCACTTCTAGTGTTTGCTGTGGAGGGCAGGGAGGTAAGGAAAGAAAAGAAAGGGATGAATGTCTTAAAATCCAGGATTTTCCATCTCTTTGTTTTGAAAGTTTTTGAAACACTCCAGTTTAGAATTTCTACTTTTGAAAGTCTGTCCTGCAGTGCAGCTGGCTCCAAGTCAGGAGGGAAGAGATCTTTAGCTCCCATCCTACACAGTTACTCAGTACAAACGTGCACAGCATGGCAATCAACACCTGAACTGAGAGAACTGAAGTCTTCTGTGCTGCCCACCCAGTATGTTTCTGAAAGCTGGGCAGCTCCTCCCTTGCAGATCTGCCCAGGTGTCCATTAGTGAGACAGAAAGAGAGTTGTCCCAGTTGTCCCAGCTGATAATCCCCTTGCAGACCCCAGCTGCTGGAAGGGGTTGCTGGGCAGCTGAGAGCACAGACTGGCAGCACTTGGGGGTTACCTGCTGCTACAGGACTGGCCTCCTGTGCTCTCTGCATGGCCAAGCCACTAAGGGAATCTCTCCCCTCACCACAGATGTCTTTTTCAGAGGGAGCATGTCTGAGCAGCCCACCTTCCTGCTGAACAGCAGGTAAAATACACTCACCTGTGCCCAGCTTTCCATCCTTGTCCCTCGAGTTGCTCAGGGGGAGGCAGTGTCAGAGTTACAGCTGCTCCTCAGTGCTGGTTTTCTTACTTTTCTGCTCTCAGCATGGATTTCCAGTGAGGTCCCAGCAGCAAATTCAGTGTGTGATGTGCTCCCAAATGCCTCATTTGCTTTTTATCTTTTTTTCATTATACACTACTGTATGTCCAGAAAACAAGCAGCTTGTCCCTTGCTGATGTCAGAGGATGATCTTTACATGGTGCTCAGCTGTTCTTCAGGAGACCTGAAGACTGGTTGGGTTACTGATGGAGTATTGGTTTTGTTGCTTTGGTTTATATTAGTGGAGTCTAAAAGCACAAAAACACAGGTGTTTGTGACAGCCAGTGATGTTGCACAGCCAGGGGCTGCTTGTTGGCTTGTTTGGGGTTTTTTTGGTCATTTGTTTGGCTGTTTTTTTCAGCAGGAGTCTCAATTACTCCTTGGATTGAGTTTAGCCAGAGCTCAGGAGTTACACTGGGATAGGAGTGGATACAGGAGACCTCTGCTTGATGTCTGCCTGCTCTGATGTGACACTCCCAACTGCTGCATAACCTAATATTTAGCTCTTCAGTTTGGGAATCTACAGCTGCAGGAGGCCCTGACCTCCAGTGTGGTGTCTGGCCAGTGGCAAAGCTGGGAAGCAGCTCAGGAGCTAAGCTTGGCCCTTCTGAGAGCTGTGCAAATGATTGAGCCACCTAAACTACCTGAGTGCTTCCTAACCAGACAAGAAGGCAGTGGCTCCTCTCTCTGCCATAGTAAGTATAGTTAAGAGCAATTAAGCCATTCAGATGCCCACACTTCTGTGCCTACAAAAACTTCCAACCTCTATTTCCAACCTTAAAAATACCCAGGATGCATTCAGGAGGAACCAGATCCATTTGTGCTGCAGAGGTCTGCTCAGTGAGTACAACAGCACAGCTGGCAGGAGGAGAAACTTGAAGGCTCCTGCCCCAAACCATCCATCCTGTGATCAGCTCATCTGCCAATTAGTGGCCATTAGTAATGACAGATTTGTGCCCATTCAGTTGGAGTGGCTACCTTCAGCAGCCAGGCTGTTGTACAGTGGGGTGCTCTGAGACTGCTGCTAGTGCTGCTTTATTTCTAAAGCAGTTGTGGCCAGGCTGTAGTGGGGTGGAGAAATGCCTGTGGCATCCATCAGGCTGAGGTTCAGCAGCTCACAGAGCACAAACCCTGGGTGACTGTGGTGACCAAAGACATGCAGACACCTGAAGGCTTTGGGATGGGAATATCTGTAACCTAACTGGTTTATGTGCACACAGCCAGGGCTAATGAAATGCTTTCTGTGGCTGCAGCTGACAAGAAGAGGAAAAATGACAGCTTTTGAGTTAGAGGGATATGACAGTCTGACATTTCCAGGGTAGGAACATTTCAAAGTTGAGTGGTATAAAAAGCTCCTGTCTGAAAAGGAGTGCCTAAAAAAGGAGACTCTACTTTGGGATAGAGCTGAGCATGCTTGCTTTAGGAGTGTGGTCTTGGGGGGGTAGAGAGCAGTGAGAGAAGCTGCTGGGCTGTACCTGGGCCACCAGTGGCAGGGAGGGGCTGCTGGGGGATGATGTTCACCACCCACAACAGCAGCAAGTGCCAGGAGACTTCTTCAGGAGCTGTTTGGGGTTCTCTTGCTCTTCTAATGTGTGCTTGCAGTCTGATGGTGGCTGCAGTGCTGGGGGTTCCAGCAGCATGGAGCAGGCTTCCCCTGCCTCTCACTAACCACTCACTGACAGGGAATTTAAGTTCCAAGCCCTTTTGTGGCCAGAGTTGATTTTTCCTTACACTAACTGCAGACACAGCTGCAGCAGCTGCTGTTGGTGCATGTGTTTTTTTGGGAACAGTCCCATGTTAGTGTTTTTCATGAACTGCAGCTTCATAAATTCTCCTTTAACCCGGCACTAACTGCCTTACCAGCTAAGGGGTGGGGGGAAAGCAAAACCCTTTAGTCCTCTAGTGCAAAACCAGCCAAAGTAGAAAGTTTATTTTTATTTCTGAGGTCATTTACAACTCTTCAATTCAATTTTTAGAACTCCAGTGGTTTCATTCTGGGCAACTCCCCCCAGCTCCCATAGAGTTTGATGTCTCGTTCTCCATTCAGTCCTGCAGGGCTACTGAGGAAGCACAAACAATAGCTACACCAGAGCTTCAGAACTAGGAACTGCCCTTCCCACCAGAGGTTTCCCAGCAGCAGGCAGGCAGTGGTTTCCTGCTTGGAACCCCTGTGCAGTAAAGAGCCACTGCCACAACCCTGCAGCCTCCCTCCTGGCATGGGTTAGGGGGAGGATCTTAGACGTGCCCCAAAACAAGAGCTGGGTTATTTAGCACTAAGCACCAACAGTGTCTGAAGCTCATGCAGATCCTGGGGGTTTTTACTGTCAGAAATCAAACAGCTCTTGTTCTCCCTACCTGTGAGACTGCTGTTAGGAGGAGGCCAGGGCAGCAGCCTGCAGGAAGCACAGCCTTGCTTACACTGCACTGCCACAGCCTGAACCATGGCTCTGTTTCTGTTCTGAGAACTTGCCCACAGGATGAGCTGCCACAAAGGAGGAGCACAAGCCATGAGATGCAGCCCCCTGGTTTACTCCCCTCTCTCTTTCTCTTGCAGGTCTGTTCTGCACTGACTGAAAGCTGGGCTTGCCTGAGGCTCACCCAAAGACACCTCTGCAGGAAACAAGCACACTTGCTCATTTCACCTGCTTTCTACTTGGTTTGAACTACACAATCAGAAATTATTTTGCAGCCTTACCAGCCTACCAGAAGTCCCAGGAAGACAGCTGGGACTTTTCTGAAAAGCCCAGGCTTGCAGGCCAGCTCTAACAACTTTTATGTAGTGTAGAGTTAATATTTTGTACATCTTTTTTTTTTTTTTAAAAAATCTTTTATTAATCTATTTTTATAATTGAACATGAATGTCTTATTTACAGACTGAAATACCAATAAACTCAATGAGATTCTTATTTTCCTCATTCTGTCCTGAATTCAAGTGAAAGAGTGTGCACTGGCAAGAGAGAGAAGAGGTCTGCTTTTAAGTCCTGCACAAGCAAGAACACTGCACTCCTATTTAGAAACTCATTGCCAGAATCGACCTGGGAACTTCATTTTTACAAGGTAATCACAACTTCTTATACAAATATGAGAGTCCCAACCTGTGCATCAGAAAAGCATTAAGAATGACTGAGACCTATTCCATGTCATGGTGAAGAACTCCCATGGAACAGGTTTCCCTTCAAAACATTCACTGGATAAAACCTTTAACAGAAAGGGACCCTTAATTAGTACAGAGGGACTTTTAAGGGAGGTACCTGGCTCAGCACTGAGGTGCTGATGCTGGACTTCTCCACTGACAAATATTTAGCAGTCTCATGAATGGGCACCAGCTGAGCCTGCCTGCAACTTAAGGAACTCAAAACATTTGGAGGATACATCTGAAGAGCTGCCTTTTATTTCTTTTTTTTTTTTTCAGGTTAACTGCATACTTGTGTTTTCAAAACTACTTTCCAAATACCAAACGTTTTCAGTAATAATTTACCTGGCTCTTGCTAACTAGTGTAGGATAAACTAAGTACATAAGAAAAAAGTTTTTACAGCTGTTGTCTTCAGTGTCATTGTAGAACTGCACTAGTGAAGGGGGAAAAGTGCAAATAACAGTTCCCCATTAATAAAGCTACCTCAGCCAGCTTGAACACCTGACTTTAACATGGCTGTAGGGACAAGAAATCCTGATGAAGAAAAGTCCTCTCTACTGAACTTTGGGTTTTCCAGAGTAATCAGGCTGACAATTCTTTCAAGTGTCACTACTTTATAGATGGTTACACAGGTAAGAATATACATGTATAAATGCAGGAATATGCAAGCTTGCATTTGTATGTTCCTTTATTCTTATCCCACAGCATCAGTGTGTGTTCAAATAGGAGATGGTGCCTATAGACTATACACACAAAGGAACTAGGGCACCTAGTCCCAACACTCAGGCTTCACTGAGATCACAGAGCTGCACAACTGGACCCTCAACCTTTCTGGACTTGCCTCACCCCCAGGTGGCTGCTTGCAGAGCACTGCTGCCAGCCACCCGTGCTGGACTCCAGCAAAGCACCCTGTGCCTCTAGTATATGCACCTGGAAGGAGGTTTTCATCCTCAGCCCAGGCTCAATCCATAATCTTGCTGGGAGTCTAGAAGGAATCCATTTCCCTGCAGCAGCTACTCTACTTTGTAGGAATTAATTAGTCATTAAGCACAGACAGCATCAGCTCTGCCTGTCTCATGTTTCCCACCCTGCTTCTGCTTAGGCACAAAATGCTGAGTTTGACAGAGCTTACAAGTGTCAGGCCTGGCACCCAAATCCCACAGCCCAGGACAGAGCACGATCCTGGGCTGCAGCCTGACCCCACACTCATGCATGCTGCTGACTCCTGGTCACTGCTCCTAGCACCCCTGACCTGATGACTGGCTGGTGTCCTGTGCTCTCTTCCATTACAAGGTGAGGGAGACAGAAATAGGAGGAAAAAAAAAGAAGGAAACAAACAAACAAAAGGAAAATCCCCAAGCCCTCCAAGAAGAGCCTCTATTCCAAGGAAACATTCATGTCTCAGAACTGAACTAAAACCCAGATGACCAACTGCTCTGGGGACACTCAGCCCTCCTGACCAGCTGGTTCCAACAGCCCTGGACCAGCTTGAGGGCTTCACTGAGTCCCACTGCAAGGTGCTCTGCAAATCCCACCTTCCCATTTCTTCCTCTCCTCCCCCTAACACATCACCTAGCTCTGGGATGTGAGGGTAGGAATTTCATAGATGACAAATCACTGAAATGGCTGGCAAGAACAGAGCCCTGGGTAACCACTGCACTTGAGAAGTGTAACCCAAATTTACAAGTGACATACACCTTGCAGAGTTAACATGAACCACCTGTATGGAAATGGCCTTGGTCCAAAGCACAGATACATCTTGCTTAGTCATAAAAACTTTTTTTTTTTACAATACTGTAACTTAATAATTTACAGGCTGAAAATGATCACCCAGCATTTGAAATATGTCACAGCGAGTTACAGTTATCACTAGGACTTCACAGCAAATAAAACTTGTAACTAAACATGCTCAGATCATTATATATATACAGTGATAAAAAAATAACGATGTACATTTTCTTGTAAGAAGAAATTAAGTAAATTCTTTGTGCATTTCAGGATTGAAACATCTAACCTATATAAAATTACTTTAAAATATGAAGTAAATATTTAACCCAAAACTTGAGAAATCTTTTGTAATCTGCAATATAGCCTTCTCATTTCAGTTTTTCTTTCTCTGACACAGAACAACTTAGGAATTTTATCCTCTAAGGTATTTAATAGTAATGTGCAGATATAAAAAAATACGTCCTTTGTGGCAAGCTTGA
>JAOEGS010023718.1:60840-106683 GCA_025447755.1 Corythornis vintsioides | reverse complement strand
TTTATAAACATTAATGAGGTCCCCCCTCAGCCTCCTCTTCTCCAGGCTAAAGAGCCCCAGCTCTCTCAGCCTCTTCTTATAAGGGAGATGCTTCATTCCCCTAATCATCTTGGTGGCCCTGCATTGGACTCTCTCCAGTAAATATCTTTTTTGAACTGGGGTGCCCAGAACTGGACACAGGACTCGAGATGGGGTCTCACCAGTGCAGAGTAGAGGGAATCCTTGGGATGGGTGTGTTTCAGAACAGACTTTCCAGATGCAGCATTTATCTCTTGAAATACTGTTCTGGAAATTTACTAATACATGGAAAAGATGTTCATATGTTCACTGTGTGATATTATTTCTTTGCCACTTAGAATCACAAAATGTTTTGGTTAAAGGTCATCTAATCCTACCTCTCTGCAGTGAGCAGGGACATGATATGAAATTCAACAAGTCCAAGTGATGGGTCATGTCCTTGGGTCATAACAACCCCCTGCAACATTTCAGGCTTGGAGAAGAGTGGATGGAAACTGCCCATCACAAAAGGACGTGGGGGTGTTGGTCAACAGCTGGTTCAAGATGAGCCAGTGTGTGCTCAGGTGAGCAAGGAGGCCACCAGCATCCTGTCTTGGATCAGGATTAGTGTAACCAGCAGGACTAGGTCAGGGATTATCCTTGTGGACTGGGCACTGGAGAAACTGCATCTCAAATCCTGAGTTTAGTTTTGAGCCCCTCACTCCAAGAAGGATACTGGGGGGCTGGAGCATATCTAGATAAAAGCAATTAAAGCTGGGTAAGGGTCGAGAGCTGAAGTTTTCTGAGGAGTAGCTGAGGGACCTGGGGTTGTTTAGCCTGGAAGGAAGGAGACCCAGGGGAGACCTCCTTCTCAACAACTCTCTGAAAGGAGGCTGGAGCCAGGTGGGGGTAGGTTTGTTCTCCCAAGGAACAAGCAATAGGACAAGAGAGAATGGTCTCAAGTTGCACCAGGGGAGGTTTAGGTTAGACCTGAGGATCGATTTATTCCCTGAAAGGATTGTCAAGGCCTGTCCCAGGCTGCTCAGGGCAGTGGTGGAGTCCCCATCCCTGGAAGTGTTTCAAAGCCATGGAGATGTGATGCGGAAGGACATGTTTTAGGGGTGACCTGGCCATGATGGGTTTATGATTGGACTTAATGTTCTTGAAGATCTCTTCCAAACAGAACAATTCTGTGATCTTCAACTAGAACAGGTTTCTCAGAGCCCTATCCAACCTGACCTTGAATGTGTCCAGGGATGGGGTATCTTTAATCTCTCTGGGCAAATTGTGCTAGTGTCATACCCCACAGCATAAGTAATTTCTTCCTTGTATCTAATATAAATCTCCCCTCTTTTACTTTAGTACTACTCAATATGTAATTTGGGTCAGGCATTTGGCTCACTTTTCCTGAGCTTGCAAACTCACATTGCAGTGTAGGGAATTAGTTAAATGAAACCCACACTGTATAATGAAGGAAATTTTAATGCCCAAAAACAGTTGTCCTTACAAGTGTTTGAAAAGGCCATCTGTATTGCAGCAACCTCTGAAGTACGCCAGGCTCTGACATGTGTGTCATCCAAGAGAGGAGTTCTGTGTTTGATAGCTCTTTCTCTTTCCTTGTTTGTTTTTAATTTTAGGAATAAATAGTCCCTTTATAAATTAAAATTATTGATGATTCTCTTGATTCTTTGCAAAGTGTCACCCTGTCATCACACAGGATCAGGGCAGGAAATGGGGATGGATATGGGAACTGCTCATTTAACCTTGACTGCTGCATGGAGATCTGCCAGTAACTTGCAGAGTTTGGCTTCCTCTCCCTGTGGCATGATCTACGCATCCATTCTTATGTCCTCCAGCCATGTGTGGCACTGGTGAGGAGATGTTCCCCAAGAAGATACCAGCTTCCTTGCACTGTTACAGAAATATCTTCCATACTTCTTGACTCTGTTCCTTATAAGGAGGTCCTCCAGGTCTCACAAATGAGTGATACTTCTGTCTTCAGCTTCATATCCAGCCACGTCATGAACTGAACTATGTCATGTGATGGATATGTCAGAAACTGGCATATTCAGGCATGTGCAAAACATGCTAAGCTGCTGCCAAAGGAGGTGACTTCTGGAAGTTTTTTCCCATAGCCAGTCAGGATGGGATGCAGTCATCACCTGCCTACACCATCTCAGTGTGCAAGAGTGTTCCCAGTGCTGTGCTGCTGATGTGGGACAGGATACACCAGAGCAGGATAACATGGAAGGCCCAAAGGAGTGAATGTCATATGTGTTCTGTGCTATTCTTTCTAATTTTTTCCTCACTGATTTCTCAACAGCAGTCAGATGTTTTAAGTGCAGGATTTTGTTGCAGTAGGAATGACAACAGGGAACTTCAACAAAGCTCTCCCATTTTTTTGTCTCCTATGCCAACAGGATCCCAGTTTATGCATGACTTTTTCCATAATGCCCTCCATCAGAGTTACTTTGATCTTGTCCTGTGGAAGGATGGTCCACAGACCTCAAAATCTCAGATGTGTGTGTCCCCCCCTTTTTATTTTCGCACAAGCACCTTCATTTCTCAGTTGTTTTGTGTGCATTATTGAGTTTTTAAATTTCTTTTGTGGTTTTTTTTTTTTTTGTGTATGTGTGGGGTTGGTGGTTTTGGGTTTTTGTTTGGGGTTTTTGCGTGTGGAGGTTTTTTGTTTGTTTGTTTTTGTTTAGGAGAAAGATTAGTTCAGTGAATTTCCACAACATGGTTTTGGTTTTGTTTTTTTTTTTTTTCTTTCTCCAAGTTCAAGTTTATTGTGATGGTGCTTCTGGTCCTTTTCTGTCTACAGGGTGGCAGGTTGGAGCACCTAATTTTCCCAGAAAATAAGGAAAATACAACAGCAACTCTGAAGGCTGGAATGGTTTCCTTGTGCAGATTTCTCTAAATCACAGCTAAGAAGGGGCATGTCTCACTGAGAAAATGTGTGCCCTGTAAAATAAAAGGATTAGGAAACCATTTATAGCTTGTGAGATTTATGGTTTCAGAACAAATGTCTGTAGTTCTCTTGGCCTGCAGCTCTAAAGGAGGCCAAACTAAACCACTCTAAAGCTTTGATTCAAAAGGAAGGGTCAGATCCCCCCTTATATGGGCCTTTGTAAATGCTGGAAATACTGAAAGGAGTCTTGTGTATCCTGCAGCACCTCTAAGCTACCACTTCATGTTGTCTGAATGTGGTAGTATTGAAAGGTAAATTTGTTCCAAATGTCTCAAACGTCAAGCCGGAAACACAGGGATGGAGCGGAGATTTTTAAGAGTCTTTTATGCTAAGAATTGCAGAAGAAATGTGTGATGCAACCTTTTTTCCTTGTCTCAGAGAAATAGGAGCATGAGGCACGACATCGCCTGCCTCTGTCGAAGAGAATAATTGAAGTTGTTTTGGGGGTTAGCAGAGCCAAAAAAGCTTAATTTCATCTTGATTTGTATCTCCAATGGAAGCTCTCCTTTGTGGATTCTCTGATGTCTCATAAATAGCTGGATGTGATGCCCATATCCAGCTATTTGCTGTAGTGAGGGAAATTCAAGGGTATCTGCCTTTTGTAGCCCTGCGAGACCTGTCTTCCTTCACCATATTAGTATGAAAACTGCCAGTTGGTTCAGAGGTACTAGTGGAAGTCTTGATAAGCTCACACAAATACCCAAGCACAATTACAGGCTTTTAAAGATTCTTTTTCTTTCAGAAACTGGGCTAAAAATATCAAGTCAAAGAACAGCATATGTAAGAGCATGTAAAACTGTTAACACCACCCTGCCTGGCAACTTAGTATATTCTAGGAGACAAACAGGGTAATTAATTTACTTTTTTTTTTTTTCTCTATTGAAAAGCCAGGTCTATTAACATTCTTTTCTTCTTAAAATGTGATGCATATAATAGCATTGGATAACATACTAAAGTCTAGATGAGTAAACTTGATTAATCCCAATAAGCAGTTCGAACTGAATATATTCTGAAGGATTCAGCCTTCCAGCTCAGTTGCATAAGGTCTTGCTTTAGCGTGACCAGAGCAATTCTGGCATAGGGATGTTTGTCCCTGTCTGATTGCTTCAGATTCATTCTTGACACTGGGAGCCCAAAAGGACTCCCAGGCTGCTGACAACATTTATCAAGCCCAGCTGCCAAGAAAGGATGCTGATCGTAGGCAGCCCATAGTATGTCATGGAGAAAACATTTCCTTCTTCTGTGCTTTCCAAGTCACTGAGGTCCTTCTGTGCAAACAGAGACAACGCTAAATTCCTGCTTGGCAGCCTTCAGCATGGCCCTATGGAGTTGTCTGCCTACCACAGAGAGCCACCTGCATTTAGATATATTCACCTTCTTTGCATTAATCTAAATGTGCTCAGGAGCAGTAGAGATGTGAAAGAGAAGCCAAGCCAAGAAGAGCAGTAGAGATGTGCAAGGCAAGCCAAGAAGAAGAGCATCTCTCACTGGTAAATATATCCAGATTTTCTCACAAGACTGGTGATTGTAGATACCTTGGGTTTAAGCTGGTTCATTTGCAGCCCCTGCCCAAAAGGCTTTCTAGCAGTATGCTTGTGGCCAGTGACTTTGAAATCAAGTGCCATTCAAATGTCTTCTGCTTAATTTCCGATTTCTCAGTACAGCAGCTATTCTGAGAAAGTGACACTGAAAGAACATCAACGGGACTTAAAGATTGTAATAATTGGAATTTCTGGGTCAGAATAAAATTCTTGCTTACTCACCTTTCAGTAAGGGATTGTTGCTTTGGTGCTCATATCTAAATATTTAGACAAATAGCCTGATTTGGAAGGTTCAGAGATTGTCTTGAATCTCACATGCAGATAGCCTGGCTTTTTGGACTGACTTTTACTATTGTTTAATCACTGAAAAGCAATAATTTCAGAGATGGAATTGATGCCAAGGAGCCTTGTAAAACCTGTGAGTTGTCCACTCTCTGGCCAAGCTTTTCCTTCCACCTTGTGAGTTGACACTGAGAGAACAAGTCTGATAATGATGAAAAAAAGAGAAGGAAGAGGTTTCTGGGAACAGCAGCCAAGTCTGTCCTGAGGAGGTATTTAGAGCTCAGTCTGTTGTGTATTTGAGCTCTTCAGACTTCAACTGAAATGAAGTATCAAGTGACAAAAGCCAAATTCACTGATTCCTACATTACAGCAATAGCACACAGAAATAAATATCTGCCTAGTTCTGCCAGCTAAATAATTACTTTTAGTTTGTATCTTCCCCATTCTCAAAAGAAAATAGACTGGACAAATCCTCCATTGTTGGTTTTTGTTTTTTTTTTTTGTTTGGGAAATGATGGATGTCCTTGGTTCTCAGCATCTCTCTAAAACTACAGCTCAGTATCTTGTTGTAGACACTGGGCAGTCCCAGCATCACAGGGAAAACTGCAAAATAATCTCTTTAGGATGTCTTATAAGGTAAGATGCCTGAAGCAAAAGCTTCCTTCTACATAATAGCTTGAGGTTCTAATCACACACTAAGCCATAGCTTTCCTGAAGCTCAGTAGTACTTATTACAGCCCTGGATAGTGTTTTTATCCTTATACAGCTAATCTTGCCTTTGAAAGGTACTGGAACTAACCAGGACCAAGGCATGTCCTGAAATATTATAGATTGTGTAGTTGTGCCTGTTCCCCAATGTGGTTTTGGCAATGCTCTCTGACAATTTCCAGGGAGAGCACAGGCCTTGGCGTTGCTCTCAGCAGGGAGCAGGGTTGCAGACACTGTCTTTTGGTCAGTATTTGGGTGTATGGATGTGGGCTGTGCTCTGCAAATGGTCTTCCAGGCCAGAAAACAATTCCTGAAATATCTTATTTACTAGAAATGATGTTACCAGTAATACTGATGTGACTCTGAACTACAGAGATACTGTTTATCCCCTTGTTCTTGCATTACTGCCTGCCTACAGAGAATGACTGGTGGAGTCAGCAGGTTTGGAGACAAGGACTTGATGGGAAAGGCAGCAATGTTCAGAATGGAAGAAGGTTGTTTTCAACAGTGTGAGTAATCAGAAGTAAAGTAGATCACTAAAAGGCAGGGTGGATTCTTCATCATGTGAAGGCTTCAGAGTTAAATTAGAATTTTTCTGTAAGATAATGCTCTGTCTGGATGTGGATGTATTAGTAGAGGAAAGGGGGCTGTAGCTCCCTTCAGCAATACCCTACCTCATGGATGCAAGCTGACAGACTGTGGGGAGAGTGGGTGCTGTTTGCTGCTCTGTGTGCAGGGACTTTGTGGTCTGTATTGCACAGGAGGTCTGGAGAGGGGGTAAAAGTAGCCCCCTTCAGAGGTGAACATCCTCCCCGTTTTCATTTTGGGTGATACCCCCTTGTCTCTGTGATAAAAGGCATTATCTTTTGCCAGCACAGCAAATGCTTGACAGACTTTTTTTTGTGTCTTCTCTTCTTCTTGGTGATAGAGGAGACTTGACATTCTCTACTGGATGTGGCAAGTCAAAAGGAGAGAGGAAAGGACAGTGGGGGGACCAAGGTGCACAAGAGCACCTGTGAGCACAGCTGAAAGGTTGCAAATGATTTAAGAATGGTCTTCATCATTTGGATAATGGATTTGAAGTAGACACTACCGGTAAAAGTGGTGCTTTTCTGTACAACTTAAAATGTGTCAGGAATCTGAAAAAAAGTCACTACCAAAAAATCACTACTAAAGTTGAAAGGGTAACTAAATAAGCCCCTTTGTATTGCCTTCATTTTACACTGAATCCTCTAAACCTTTGAATGTTTCGCAGCTGGTATGGAATCATGTCAAATATCTGATTCAACTGCTTGGAAGATCCCTAATTGTCCCTTTGGCCCAACCAGCGGGTGATTAGGTGTTTCAGTGTTTCACTTTGCAATGCTCAATTGACTTCAGAGCCTAAATTTAGTTTTTACCGAACTGTTTTATTCATGTAAGAGGCTGCAGCCTGCTGGCTTTCAATAAGCTAAAATAGGAAACCACTGCAAGTGGGTCAGGGTAGGACCACATGCATAATTGAGTACCACAGCCCAGCTGATTCACCGAGATTTGCTAAGTGGGCTTCTAGGTTGCTCACATTAGCTCTTGATTGCTTACAATGATGTCCTCACACTATAATGTTCCCGTAATCCTTTAAGCATTGTAGTACTGAACATTGCTAACTATCCATTAAAGAATGGGCCACAGTCTTCTCTTGCTCGAGTAACTGTCTTGCCATCACAGCAATGACCTTCCATTGTTCTCCAAATGTCTTTCCTGTGATCTACAAGAACCCCGTGAAGTCATTAGAGAAGTAAAAGTTTCTACCTAGACTGCCAGTTCTGTATTTGTGTCTTTCATTTGTGTCCTTGTATTTTAATCCATTGTCTTTGCATGTAGAATAAGTCCAGAGTAGGGACCACAGCTTTAATGAAGATAAGACAGATTTTCACTGCAGGTAAATTGGCAGTATTACCTGCTCTACTGAGAAACTGTTCTGAGAAACAGAATTTTGCCATTTCTTTGTTACATTCTTAAAGGTTGGGGTTTTGTGTGGGTTTCTTTGGTGGTTTGGGTTTTCTTTATTGGTTGGTTGGGTTTTTTTTAACAGCTGCCAGAGCGGAAAATAGTGGCTGGTTTGTGTCCAGTGAAGAGCAGACTTGGACTAAATGGAACAGCTGCACAAAGATGTTCAACATAATAGGTAATGTGAGTCTTTAAACAAAACTGAGTGCCATCAAAGCCAAAATCCGAAAAGCTCTTAACAAAAACCATACTTTTAAAGAACAGATGGAAAAATGATTGTTCTGAGCTGTATAACAGAATCACATCAATCAGCAGCAATGGCATACAGAAACCTTCACACATGACCAAAAAACATAACCAGAAGCAGACACAATACCGGTATCTCCAACTCCTCCAGAAGCAAGAGCAAGACACGATAAACAATGCTCTGAGAGGCCGAGGACAGGCAGGAAGCACATTAGTTATAGAGGTGTTTTATCTCCATAAAGCTGGGGTCTGGGAGATTTAAGAAAGCATCATTTCAATACATTATTCAACAGGTCAGTTAAAAATACAGCCTTGAGCTCTCAAATAGTCTTTTTTTATGTGCAGTAGAAAGCCAGTGATAATCGAGCTGTCCAAAAGATGAAACAAAGTACACCAGGAAATTCCCCTGTGTATTTTTAAGTTCTTTTTTGCCACTAGATGTCTCTGCTGACTTCACAGCGTGCTGGGTGAGCAGCTCTCCGTGGTGAACAGGAGAGACAAAGGTGGAAATCAAGCTGTCACAAAACCTGCTGGTGACTTTAATTCTCTGGGTTTTGTTCATGATTAATAACATCTTCTGTTTAACACAGAGATAAGAAACTGTGAAAGCTCTCTCAGCAGCCTCCCTTTTTTCAACTATGAGTGCTGTGGACTAAGCAGCAATGCCATGAAAGAACCCTATGTCCAGTACAAATAGCTGTGGGACATCGTGTAGAGCTCAGGGTGTCCAAGCAAGGCAACATTTTGATGGGTGCTAATGATAGACATGAGAATGATGGAAGTAATGGGGACAACCTGTAGGTGCAGATCTTGACTCCAAGCTCTTACACATCAAGATGTGAGATGAGTTGAGGTTGGAAACTATGTCGGAATATGCCTACACTGTGCAGTCCAGGAGCCAGGACTGGATAAAATTATTAAAGCAGTGACAGTGTGTCCTCTGGTTGTCTTTTTGCTGGCTCCCAGCAAGGTGTATGGTCTTAGTGCATCCTTTGGTTATGGCTGCACAATTGCCCCCAGTGACAGACAGCTTATACTGAGAATCAGGGAACAGTCACAGGATGGAGGTGCTGGAAACTAGCAGCTTTAACACTATAGCTCTTAAGATGTAAAGGGTACACAGCTTAGAGGTTAATAAATGTTTTCCTGAAGTTGAAGTTATGGCCCCAGTGTATTACTCCTGTTGCCCTTCATAGAATCACATAATGGTTTTGATTGGAAGGGACCTTTAAAGGCCATCTAGTAAAACCCTCCTGCAGTGAGTGTGGACAGTTGCAATTGGATCAGATTGCTCAGAACCCCATCCAACCTCACCTGGAATGTTTCTAGCGATGGGGTATCAATCACCTCTCTGAGTAAGCTGGACCAGTGTTTCAACACCTTCATTGTAAAAAAAAGTCTTCCTTATAGTCTAAATCTCCCTCTTTTAGATTAAAACGATCACCCCTTGTCCCGCTGTTACAGGTCCAGATGAAAAGGTTGTCTCCACCTGTTGTGGGGCCTCTGTAAGTACTGAAGGGCCACAAGAAGGTCTCTCTGGAGCCTTCTCCAGGCTGAGCAACTCCAACTCTCTCAGCCTGGCCTCACAGCAGAGAGCTTCCAGCCCTCCCAACATTGCTGTGGCCTCCTCTAGGAGGTCCAATAGGTCTTTCATGCTACAGCAGTGATGTGCCTTAGGTTTCTTATTGCCCAAGCAAGAGCAATCCTGGCATTTATGGTGGTGTTTTACACTTCTGACCAGCAATCTGTCACAGTTTAGGGTCAGGGCAGCCCACTAGACTTTGTTAAACCCTCTCCCTTCCCAAAGGGGAAGAGAAATGGAATAAGAGAGAGACTCGTTGATTAGAAAAGAAAGCTAGAACAGCTTTAATGAAAATTAAAATAATAAACATGGAATATATATAAGCACTGAGGAAGTCCCAGACTGGAATCAGCATCAGTCAGGAACTGGATCCAGGAGATGAGTTCTGGAACTGGATTCCAGAACAAATGATCAGGATGGAAGGCAGAAAGGGCAGTGTCCTCCTTGGATGCCCACCATTGAAGAAGCTTGACCCTTATGGTCCCTCAGCTTTATACTGAACATGTCATATATGGGATGGAATCCCTTGTTGGTCACTTCAGGTTCACCTGTCCTGCAGGTGCAGCTTTTTACTTTCTGCACCCTCGACATGGTATGCAAGATCCAGCAGTAAGTCTTGGTCTGCATACTAGTCTTTGGTACTAACTCTGAACATGGGGTATTGTCACTGCTAGTGCCTGGGAAAACAGGCTGCTAACTTCAGACAGAGCAGTTACATAGCAGAGACTGAGCTGAAAAGCAAAATCATAGAACAGAATTATTCTGTTCTAACTCAAACCAGGACACAATCCCAAGGCTGCAGTGGAAGTTACTGCCATTCTTATGAGATTTGAAATATAGTACAAACTGTCTTTATGCTACTGATGTCACTACAGGGACTAGTCCCTGCCCTAAGAAACCTTCTCCCCTTTCAGACAGGCAGGATCATTCCCTACATAGGCTTTATGGGAGAAGGTGAAGTCTTGGGGTTGTAATCTCTTCACCATTACAATGAATAAATAAATTCAATAAGACTTTTCAGAATCTTCATTGTTTTTGCTTTTTGTAGCTCAGCACTCTGTGTTTCATTCCTGACAAAACTGAGAAGCTTTCAACACCAAATGACACCTTCGCAATTTCACCATTTTCCCACGACAATTCCAGGCAGTGTCCAAGTGCAAGGAAATTCCAGGGATGCTGAAAGGCATATCTCGGGGGAGGAGATTGGAAGAAAATATCAGAGAGCTCATGTTTTAACAGACCACCCTCAAGATAATGTTAAGAATTAGAGACTTTTCTCCCGTTTCCATTATTTAGCTCTATATCTGAGAAGCAATTATCAGAAGGGAAGTGCTGCACGGGATAGGTGGGGCTTTGACAAACAACTGTACGATATAAATTCCAGGGCTGGCAAATATGGTCAGCATATCTTCTGAACTCACATGACAGCACACTTGGTGTGAATTTAAAAGCAGTAACTACAGGAAGAGAAGGTGGGATCCAGAACTTGGGCTGGTCCCTTAGTCTGATACGGCATCTCCAAATGACAGACCTGAGAATGGGTGGATATGTGTCTCTCTCCTCTCTTTACTTGCTCCCATTAATGTAAAAATGCTGCATATGTG
Source organism: Corythornis vintsioides (assembly GCA_025447755.1). Taxonomy (NCBI): domain Eukaryota; kingdom Metazoa; phylum Chordata; class Aves; order Coraciiformes; family Alcedinidae; genus Corythornis; species Corythornis vintsioides. The sequence continues at coordinate 95,763 of JAOEGS010023718.1, read as the reverse complement.
TTTGAATGCAAATCCCTTTTCTCCTTTTCTTATTTATTCTGTTTACTTTCATTGTTACAATCTGGATCAGCAGTAAACTTTGCCATAGTACTGAGCATCATTCTGAATTGCAAAGGGATGTTTTCCCCCTCTGTGGGTAAGGTAACACAATTAACAGTTCTATTCCCGTTTGATCATCTTAAAGCAAAGAATAACAATATTGACCAAAAGAGGCTGTGACATTTAAATGCTTGACAAGTCCTGGGGGTCAGAAATTACACTGAACTGCATGAGCACCTGTGACAGACTGAAGAAAACTACAGTCATAGAAATGTAGAATTGTTTTGTTTGGAAGAAACCATCAAGTCCACTGTTAATCCAGCACTGACAGGTCATCACTAAACCATGTCCTTCAGCACCACATCTACACAACTTTGAAACCCCACCAGGTATGGGAACTCCACCACTTCCCTGGGCAGCCTGGGACAGGCCTTGACAATCCTTTCAGGGAATAAATTGTTCCTCAGGTCCAACCTAAACTTCCCCTGGTACAACTTGAGAGCATTCACTCTTGTCCTATTGCTTGTTCCTTGGGAGAACAAACCTACCCCCACCTGGCTCCAGCCTCCTTTCAGGAAGTTGCTGAGAGGGAGAAGGTCTCCCGCGGGCCTCTTTCTTTCCAGTCTAAACAACCCAGGTCCCTCAGCTACTCCTCAGAAAACTTGTGCCCTAGACACTTCCTCAACTTCACTGCCCTTCTCTGGACACACTCCAGCTCCTCCATGTCCAGTGGAGTGAGTGGCCCAAAGCTAAACCCAGGATTTGAGGTGCATCCTCTGCAGTGCCCAGTCCATGAGGATGATCCCTGACCTAGTCCTGGTGGCCACACTAGTGCTGATTCAAGACAGGATGCTGGTGGCTTTCTTGACCACCTGAGCACACACTGGCTCATCTTTAGCTGCCTGTCAATCAACACTCCCAAGTCCCTTTCCACCAGGCAGTTTCCATCCACTCTTCTCCAAGCCTGGGACGTTGCAGGGGGTTGTTGTGACTCAAGTTGAGAACCTGGCAATTAGCCTTGTTGAACATCATCCTATTGGTGTCAGCCCATCAAACCAGCCATTCCAGATCCCTCTATAGAGCTTGCCTACCTTCAAACAAATCAACATACCCACCTATACTTGGTGTTATCTGCAAACTTACTGTAACTAGTAGGCTATATGGCAAATCATTCCTCATAAGTAATATGGCTGATTCGGTTTTCATTTCAGTCTTGGCCTCTCTTTTCTCCCAGGAAACCTCCTGAGCTAAATATGAGCTCTTGATCCTCATAGAGTAGGACTGGACTTCACTTGGCCAGTGTTCACTGGCAAGGCCATGGCACCATCACTCTTGTGCGCAAATAAAACTCTCTGACTACATTCATACTAATAACTAGCACAGTTCTCAAGTGACCATACAACTAAATTTGGTTCATGGTCTCTGGAACAGTTTTAGCCAGCCCTGGATGTGACCTACCTGTTATGGAAAGCAATACAGATTAATGATGAAAGTACAGACCCTTCCATCTTATATGACCATCAGGACAGGGAACAGTCTTTGGCAGTGCTCATTTTGCTGGCATAAAGACAACTGGGACATTTAAGTGCCTGTTCCAGAAGATGTTCTGGTAAGATGAGATGCATAGGTCACAAAGTTTTGAGCTTTTTATGGACTGGTTCAGTTTTGTCCCTCCTGCATATGAAGTGCATTTGGGAGCTTAATCCTAAAGCTGGCAGGGGAAGAGATGGGGAGGGAGCAGAATCGCCTTTATTGGATCACATTTACTTGAGTCTGATGTCTCCAGTTTTCCAAAGACACCTTACATCTCACTGCTTTGCTTGAAACATGAAATCAAGGAGTTTGGCAGCAGCTGAGCAATCAGTTACTGCTCTCTGCTTTAAAATTCTCCCTAATTCTTTGTTACATTTAGAAAGTCTGAATTCAAAGTAGGGAGATCCTGAAGGCAAGAATTCAGGAAAGATCTTGAGTAAATTTCACAAGCAGCTTCTCAAATGGCTTGAAATAAGTTCCCTGGGTGTATTTCAATAGTTTCTCCAACTCATCCCTCTTTTGCCTTGTAAACTGTTTGTACAGAAGGACAGCTACATCTGTCCTTGGTAAGAATTTTGTTATCTTTCTGTATCACAATTTGGATCAATCCAAAGATGAGATTTCCAAACTGCAAGTAAATAAATTGGAATGTTAAGAAGAACTTTTACCTGGTGATTCCCGGGACAGCCTTTCCAAACAAAGCAGGTAAAAACCCTTTTCCCTAAGCTGAATCTGTGAGAGTGTCTTTCACCTCAAGAAGTTGTAACATCACAACAGAACTAAGCATTCAGTCCCTAACTCACTGAAAGCAGGTAAACACCAGGAGAAAATGAAAAGTGGTAAGTAAGAGGATAGAGAAGACAAGGTAGAAAAATAATCAGAATGACTCCAATCTCATTGCTTCAAATTGCATCTTCTCCCCAAAGCCTTCTTCTATGAACTGATTCTCATGTGGGAAATTAAAAAAATAATAGTTTATTATCTGATATATATTTTTTTTTTTAAATAGCTGATCTAGATTTAGGTTACATCAGATCTCTGAATCTTTTCTTATTCTGCTTGCACTTTACATGTGTTTTATGGTGCCAGGAACTATCCATCCAAGGAATCAGTGATAAACAGACACACAGTTTGTGTGACATTTTCATAAATGAACTATGATCTTTATTATCTTGTTGCAGACAAGGACTGGTGCTGGATCAATGTGTCAAAGAGAAGTCATCCATGGAAATGCAGTCTGTGTGGTTGAACAGTGTATGATTAGACAGGAGGAGTGCTTGACAGGATTGGCTGTGCACCACAGATAAGGCATGAGGGGAAGAAGCCAACAAGTTTTTCACACAATCTCTCCTTGTACAGTTAAGATGGAATCAGAACTGGAAAACAACTCATCAATACATTTGTTTGCAAAAGCAGTAAAGAGTGAAGATGATTGGAAAAAGTTGGAGGTAAAAAAAAGTTGGAGGTCCATCACTAAGGACAGTACTGGGATTCAGGTTAACTTTAGCCATGTCAGGAGGTTTGTAACTAGATGATCTTTAAGGTCCCTTCCAACACAAGCCATTCTATAACTTTATAATTCCATGATCTGAAGGCTTCAAATAAACATAGTTGACTGGAACCTCACTGTGGCCCATGGGAAAAAGTGAGGTATTTCCAGAAGGTGGTTGTGGGGCTATGTTAGGTAGCCAACTTAACCCTGATGATACCCTGCCCTCCCTTTTCACTGTGGGAGAGCACTAGATGACTACTTTGTGCTGGACCTAACTTGGTGAAACTTCCCCCCAGCTCTTACAGAGGAAAACCCAGGAAAATCCAGGCATGAATACCCAAGTGACAGCTTGTAAGAGACACGGCCAACAATCAGTTGAAAGTGTGAGAAGGGTGAGAACAGGAGGCTAAAAGAAGGGCTGCCTAGGGTGCAAAACAAGAGAGATTAGTACGAGTGGATCAAAGAAAAGGGAAGCAGTACATGATAATCTGGCACAGCCCTTCTCTGGGATGGGATCTACTGAGCTTCAAGCTCACATCTGCTGCCAAGCATCAGGAGCCATGGGGAATGGGTCTCTTAAAGCAGGACTGTAGGAAGAAATGATGCATGTGCTCTAAGGCGCAGCCCAAGAGTAAGCAGGGGACATCTGTATTGAGAGACATCTCCAGCTCTTACTTCATCATTGTTTTAGAAGGTATAGTAGTTCATTTGGAGACTACGGGGAGTATTGTCCAAGTAAAGCAGTAATCCATGGAGGAAATCAACACCTGGCCTTACTAAAGGATGTGACTTCACTACAGTGAGTAAAGCTGCTTCAGCTTTTCTCAGAGGAGGCTGTGAAGAAGTTTTCCAGTGAATATGAGTTGCACTGTGCATTTGAGTCCCACTTCTGAACTCTCTGGCTCTAGGGACCATGAGGTGGCGCAGTTACCCTGGATATAGGATCATGGCTGGCTGCACTCTGGCCAGGTATCTTCCCCAAATCCGTGTCTGCTCCCCAGCTGCATAACTACAACCATGTGTTAAGGAGCTGCTGGTTTATACACTGTATGGCTACATAACCTAAACCCTTTTTTTTTTTTTTTCCTGCTCAAGGAGTCAGTAAGGTGCTGTGGAAAGAGCAATCGAGCATATTGTGCTCTCCTGTTAGCAAGTGTGCCCCTTGCAGAGATCCCTTTCCTCTCCTTTTCTGAAATAGGGCCTTAAAAAAATAAACTAATGGCAAATTCATTTTATGTCCCCCTCCCAGAAAGTGCTACAAGGACACTGCTTGTTTTATTAACAGGGCAGCAGGATGCAAAATAACAGACACAGACCACATGGCAGAAGGTGTTGGTGGTGTCTGTCCTCCCTTTGCATGCTCCATCTCCAAGACTGGGAAGAAAAGGCCTCAGAGCTGCGTCCTGTTTATAGGTAATGTCCATTGCTCTCTGTCTGTGGCTGCCTTTTGGGCTTTTGAAGGGGTGATAGATCCAGTGCCCTGGCTGATTTCCAGGGAGGGTGGCTGTGTTGATTCTTTCTCAGGTTCCCTATCAGGATGAACAGGATCTGTTGTTTTGTTTTGTTTTGTTTTTTCCTTCTTGTTTTTTGCAACAGCTGAATCATCTTGCTGTGTGCTTACAGATTTACCCAGAAGTGGTGCATTTCAGTGGAAAATCTGCATCTGCTCATGAAGTAGGACACTCAACCCCATGCAGAGAGGACAACTCAATTCCTGTGTTTCACAGGAGCTCCATTATTTGGGATACAAAGAGTTTTTACTCTCTGGGGTGCTGTATTTGCTCATCCAAAAGTTGGGTCTATTTAGTCTGGAAAAGAGAAGACTGATGAAGGACCTTATTAATGATTACAAATATTTAAAGGGTGGGTGTCAGGAGGATGGGACCAGTCTTTTCAGTGGTGCCCAGTGACAGGACAAGGGGCAATCAACAGAAATTTGAACATAGTAAATACCATCTAAATGAGAGGAGAAAATTCTTTACTTTGAGGGTGGTGGAGCACTGGAACAGACTGCTCAGAGATGGTGGAGTCTTCATCTCTGGAGACATTAAAAACCTACCTGGACATGTTCATGTGCAACCTTCTCTAGGTGAACCTGACTTGGCAGGGGGGTTGGACTTGATGATCTCCAGAAGTCTTTTCCAGCCCCTATCATTCTGGGATTCTGTGACTCTATGATTCTATAATGGCTGCAGCTTCACTCAACCTAGAATTTGCCTTCAAAGAGGGAGATAGACCTTCAGCTTCTGGCAGTCTGCACTGGCCATAGCATGCATGCAATGTTACACGCACAAGTGCAGTATGGTGCTGCATAAGCACCCAAATGGGAAACATACTCTGTCAGGAGGTTTTGGTATTCATTCCCTAGAGCATTACTGATCCTGAACATGATACGATGTGAACTCACCCTCCTGCTCCACAGGCGCGTTTTGCTATGTCTATAATGCCCTCCCAGCACATCAAACCCTGATTCTTATCACTTGTACACTTGAGAGATCAAAACAGCCATAGAAAGGCTTCTCCAGACTCTGCTGTTACTGCCACCACCGCCTGCCGGCCCCCGGGGCACATTCCAGCTCAGAAGATGAGCTCTATGATCTCCTGTTCAAGAACCACAACAGCGCCATCTCCTCCCTTGGTCGGAAGTGCAGATGTCCAACATCTGAAGCAGACCACTACAGACCAGAAAACCCAATGAGTACAGAAGTGGCTTTTGGCTCCAAGGACATCAGGGTCAAGTGCTCCATGTAGAACAAGGAGCAGAGGGCCTCTTGCCTAGGCATATCCACCTGTTCTGAAATGCTTTTGCAATTGCCTTCCAAGCTCATTGCAGTGTCCATCATATACTTTATCAAGCAGGACCAATGCTTGGCAAGGATTAGCACAGAAAAGCCCTTTCCTGGTAAGGCTTCACCCTACAGGCACCACACTGAAGTGGCCAAGCCATCCCCCATGAGAACTGGGTCTCCCTTCAGGAATGTCCTCCTCCACACATCAGGTGCACAAGGAATCTGAATGAACACCATTCAGATTGTAATAAATTATACTTAACTTTTCCTTCACCTTTCAAAATTGCCTCCTACCTTCCCTCAGCAGTTTGTGTGATGCTGATTCCCAGACCAGCTACCCAAAACTTACTGGGTCTCCCACTTGGATGGGCTGAGATGTAGGGCTGTGAGGCCTCCAGTCATGCATTTAATCTCTGGCCTTGAAGCAGCGCATTGGGATCAAGAATGGAAGTAACTGCTACAGCAGGGACCTGGCCACCCTTGACATCTCTAATTGGCTTGCACTCAAGCTTTTCCCCATGTCCTTCTGATGCCCAACCCAGGCACTGCATCCGCTTTTTCTATTGTCTCCTGGTTTTGAGCCAAGCCCTGCAAACCTACACATTCCTCCTTGCTTACACACCACAAGCTTTATTTGTTTTAATCAAAGGGGCCCCTGATAATTATTAACATATTTAATTATTTTTACTCTGAGTCACTTGGCTCGGGCGTGGAGTGATCACAAGGATTGCTTTACTACAAAGACCCAGCCCTGGAGCATTTGCACCACCAAGTAATGGCCCTCCACAGATGGAGCTCCCATTGATGTCTGCCTCCCAGCCTGCCTTTCCTCACAGTTTGAGCTGCTTTTTGCTTCACTTGGAAGTGCTGGCCTCAAAAGGAGAAAAATTGGACACATTTAGACAATTTGCAAGGCTAAGGATTTACTTGCTGAGGTTGATAACTCTGGGAAAGAGCTTGTAGGGAATGATGCTCATCTGAACAGTGCTCCAGCATTGCACCTCATGGAGGGCTCTAAGTCCATTTACACCCCTTCCCCCACCATGAAAATTACACCACCCTTTCCAGCACCCCTCCTTCCCAGGCTCGCCAGCGAGTTACATGGCCTCACACCAGCAATCAGAGCACACTGCAATTAGTGGTGTTTGTCTGAGGAAACTCATAACTCTACACTTCTACATGATTTATGAGATTCCCCAGCCTGGCCTGGCCTGTGAGCCACAATCGATCCCACCACTGACGGTTCACAGTGAGGCTACCCGAGGTGATCTGGGTGGTTTTCCTCCCCTGCTGTCCATGGGGGCTTTGCAGGGAAGCGCTGCCCTTGGCAAATGGCCTCTGTGATCCTCCAAGGTCCAGGGGGTTTGGCTGGGGACCAGAACTGTGTTCTCAGGGTGTCTTTACACTGGGATGCACCCACATTGTCCTGAGTGAGCTTAGTTCCTGCTCCCTCCTCCATGCCCTAGAATTTTCTTTCCAAAATAAGACAAGACTTTGTGATTGTGGATCCCACAGGACTGCCTTGGTCCTGAGCACTAACATCCAGGAGAATCTGTGTGGCTGATGAGCAAGAAATAATTAAATTCTCTGTCCCACAGGGGATGCAGGATTGCATTGCAAATTTTTAGATACAAGAAAACTAGGGGAGGGACTCAAGGATGCACAGAGGAGGCCTTGGCAGGGCTGGGGTTGAGCAAAAAACTTCAGACACCTTAAAGAAGATGTTGTCCCTTGTTGAAATCTATATTTAAGAACTATTTTTTTTTTTTTTTTGTTAAATACATATATAAATATTTATACAGAGAGACAGAGAGGAAGAAGTGGAAAGAAGCAAGTTTCACACAGCAAAAACCTGCACAATTTTAAACAATGCAAAACTTAATAAAAACCAGAACACTGATGATACTTTGAAAGAATATAAGATAAGGGCGAGTCTCTGCTTTCCCTTGAGGGACAAAATTGGAAAATAGTGATCAGTCTGTTCCTACTAAGGTTGGGCTCTTGCTCAGAAAGCCTTTTTTTATTTTGGTCTGAAGGGTTTTATCAGCATTTTCATTAGGTCTAATAATAACAGCACTTCTTTTGTTTTGACTCCAGGGAGCAGAGCTGATGTCCTGGTATATAAACTCTTATCTCCACCAAAGCCCATTTCTAGCTTTGGTCAGTTCTTTCGGTGGGTAGTGATCACTCCAAAGTCCTTGTAATTTTTCCATTGTCTTGTTATTCAAAAGTCTTTGTGTGTGTCTCCAAGCAGCTCCCAAAAGCTGCATGGTGGCCTGCTGCCTGCAAGACTCTGTAGGCAGGAAGTCCATGGGTCAGAAGAAGATCTGTTTGGAGCAGAATTTTTCTCCTTCACCTTAAGCACGACTTGGACCATCCAGCACCTCTTGCCAAGCATTAACCCAGCCTGACACCCACTTTTCTGGAGGTGTTTAGCAGCTACAGTCCTGCTTACTTTGGATGCAGCAGAGAAAAAGCAAATATGTAAGTGTGGTGTGAATTCCCAAGCTCAACTCTACCTTCATCCAGTACAGATAAGAGCTGAGCTTGCAAATACAATGTAAATACCGAATAAGAGGAACTCCTCTTTTTTAGAGAATCTGCAAGCTGAGGTGAGTGATAAATGGGAGAGTCATGCCCAGCTCCACTTGTGGACTCTGATGTCAAGGAAGAGTGACTTCCCCAATGTGGCAGATAACAGCATCAGGAAAGTGACAAGGGGGAGCTGAAGAGAACTACAGGGAGAAGCACCTGGAGTCCCAAAAGTACAGGAGGTGGGAAGAAGCATCATGAAGAGCCATCTCTCCTGTTTGCTCCATTTGCAGCAGCTGAGTGTCATCTCAGGACATATCAGGATCACAAAATCTCTGCATTACTTGAGCCTGGGTCACCTTTGATTCAGATGTGCTGCCTGAGCTAATTTCCAGCTTGCACAAGTGACCATCCTGGCAAATGGAATGAAAGACCAGGAACAGTGACTCTCTCATTGTTGCTGCTGCTGCTGTGAGCAGACCTGTGCCATCCCAGCATCCTTTGCTCCCCATTATTTCCCATCCCTTCCTCAAAACATCAGACAAAGATCCTTTATCGTAAAGTCAGAGCAGGCAGGGGAAAAACAGATCCATTAAAGCTGAGACTATATTAAGCCACTGAAAACCACAAAAATAAATGCCTGCCCTCCCAGTGGCGCTAAACCTGTTTGCTGACTTCCCCCTGAAACCAATCTCAATCTGACCTGGGTGGGAAAAAGCCTGTAGTTGTAACCACTCTGTCATGAAAACACAAAGTGAGGCATTTATCTGAGCATTTGATTGCACAGCTCAGCGCTGTGATTTGCTCCGCTCTGCAAAATAACAAAGCCAAGACGCTGCAGGTAACAGCCAGGACAAGAAGACTGTGAGTTTCATTCCCTACAAGTGAGTTTTGGCACAGTAGCTACTTCACACCCAATTAATTACTTCAGCACCAGATTATACTTGCAGGCTCCAATAGAAGTGATAATAGGAACCAATTAAATTAAGTTATATTTACTTTGTAAGCATATTTTCCTTTGGTAAATCTTTGCTTTAATTTGACAGATTGGACTCCAGCATTTTGTTTTTGTTAGGAGATACTGCCGTAAATCCAGAGGAACAAATCCAAACCTGCAAAACCAAGAAGTCCTTCCCTTTCAGGTTCAAAAACATGTTAAGACATGGAGTTAAAAAGAAAAAAAAAAAAAAAAAAAAAGAGCAACATATGCACGTGCCTAGAGTAATAAAAACATATATGAAATGTGCAGGGAGGTGCCAGCATGTCTTGCTGGAAGAACATGAGCATAAGCTGAGCTGGAGACAGTTGTTGGCAAGATGTCCATGCCAGAGCTTGAAACTGAGATAAGCTTTCATATCATACTGGGCAGGTTCACAAAACAACTTGCATGGGAGAGAACCATGTTCTGCTGACACCTGCTTCTAGAGAACGGGCTTGCTAAGTGCAACTGGGTAAAATGGGATGGTCCCTGTTTATGCCATTATATTTCGACATAAACCTTAAATGGTTAAATCCTTTTGTGTCATAGTAGCATATGAGTATCTGTTTCTTTTGCACCCACTTTGGATGTCTCTACAATGCATACATCTGGGAATGGCTGAAGGGCTTTGTGTCTTTTGTGAACTCCATATAGGATGACTCAGAAGTGAATGATTTATAAACCATAGTATTATTTCATCTGTATCTTATGGAAGAATGCTAATATAGTACCAATCAGCTGAAGAGTGGATTGTCAGAGACAGACAAAGCCACAAAGAAGGACCTCTGCCTCGATGCATGAAGCTGTAGGTTTATATCCCCATTAGTCTTCTCTATCCCACCAGCAGCCCTCTTTCTTCTCCTTTCCCCCTCCACCACTGCACTCACTGGCCTCCAAGGTTTCATGAAATGAAGGCCTTCTTTCCAGTGAAATAATTCCTGAAATGTTTAATGCACCTTCTATCCTTCTCCTCACTTCTCTCTTGAATAACTATCACAGGGAAGTGCAACTACAGCAAAACTATTCTTGGAAGACCAAACCTACCAGAGCTCTCCACTGCTACAGGACAGGCTGATCTGCTGTCTTCCCACAAGCTTCAAGCAACATACTGGTAATTCCAGTGTAACCCATGTTGTTCCTTGTTAAAAAACTCCACTGAAGTTGGTGTTTATTGTGACTTCCACTGATAGCATTAAATCATGGACCTCATTCAAGGTGGTGAGACTAAGGGCACCCAAGATGACAACATAACCCTGTGACTAAAACATCAGGAGAGAAATTTCTTTGCGCTGATAATGGTGTGCTGGACTTGTGCAGTATGAGAGCAAATATATGTTCTCATGGAACCTTACTCTTGCCTACATGGAGATGAGCTGGACTGAAACCTCTGCCTTCCTGTCAGGAATGCTGTCAGGAATGGGGACATGATGGGGAAAACCTGACCTTTTCTTGCCCTGAGGAATGGAAATCAGGTGGCTCATCAAAGTTGCCAGAGAAACTTTGGGGACACTTTAATACCTTTGGAAAGCCATTGAGTTTCTTTTGGGCTCTGGAAATTTGCTACTTCCAATGCTGCTGTTTTCTCAACCTAGTGTAGCATGTGGATTTTACAGCTGTAGAGTTGTTACTCATTTTTCACCTTATGGATGGTGATTTATGGCTTCTGGAACAAAGGTTAAACCTTCTTCTGCTTGTTAGTGCTGTTCCACATGCTTCACACAGATTGGTGCTATTGCACTCAGAAGAGTTTTTTGGGCACTGTCTCATAAAACACAATTTTCTCTTCATTTTGGATCTCTCATGCTTTAAATCTGGGAGATGTGTGGGTTTCTTAGCACATAAGACCCACACACAAGAAGTTTTCAGCGCAATGCAGTGGAGAAGAATAAAAAAAAAAAAAGAAAAAAAAAAGAGTATCCACAGGACAATACAAGTACTCCCATCTCCTAGTCTTCTAGGAGATCATTACCATGCTGCTTGTATCATGGTGCTGCAAAGTGCTGGGTAGGTCCCTGTTCTCTTTGCTCATGCAAACGTTCATTGTCCACTCAATGGCATACTTGTGATAACATTCAACAACATGCTTGTGAAGATAGACATGCATTCAGCAGGTCATCAACTTTGTTTGCTTCTCTCCAAATCTTAACAACAAATAAAACCAACCCAGGAAACAAAGGTGGTGTGGTAAGTGAAGGACTCGTTGCACCCTTGCAGTCTAGACTCCAAAAACCTATTTTATACTATTTATTTTTTCTGACTCATAATTTCTACTTTTATGATTCAACTTGCTTTCTGGTGGTGACTGTGATAGAGAACTAAACGTGGATGGTCTCTGTGGCATTAACTGTTTCATTCCCCTAGACGTGGGGTGCAGATGGGGTCATCACTGAAAGCTTGAAGTTGTTCCTAAGCTGAAGACACCAGTATTGATTTGTGCATCCTATGACCCAGTGATCTGTGATGGATGAAGCTGTTGTGGGTGGTCAGTGTCCTGAACCTAGGGGAAGGCTTCAATACATGGTTCTTCATCTGCAATGAGACATTTAACTGCTTTACCACCACACCCCATGAACCATTGTTATACTTGGCTTATTCTTCCACCAGATGCAGGTTTTCTGTTTAAAAGCAGAACTTAAAAATGAAAACTATGCGGGAAGAGATTTACGGCCTGTGTTACTGCTGGGCCAGGCAGTGAAGGCCTTAAGAACTGCAGTCAGTCTGCACAAATACTCATTTTTTTTCTGCTTTTCACCCTCCATGAATGCCATCAGATTGATTTGGAATAGCCTCTGTGCTCTCCTGTCTACTGCAATTAAATTTGGGCATTCTTTAGAACAAGAGATGAGACCTAGCCAGGCTGTGACAGAAGAACTCCAGAAGTGAAACTGTATAATCCACCATTTCTGGGACATGTCAGCAAGCCACAGTATTGCATTATCATTTTTGTGCCTTCCCCTTCCTTAGTGGGAGCCTCTTATGAGCCCTGAATGTGTCATTGCTTCTTCCTCTGACTCCCTTTTCAAAAACTAGTTTCTGCCTTAATAATTCTAGGAGAGGAGATGATGTTATCAAACAACATGAACATTTTAACACTCTCAGAGGTCCACACCAGACTGAGAAGTGAGACTCTTGGGTTGTTTGAATTCTTGTCTCTTCACCCCTCTTACCCTTCTCCCTGCTGAGGTCCCTCGTGTGCAATGACTGCATTAATAAAACTGTAGTTTGTAAGGTGTCCAAGCTATTTCTATGTCAACCTATATTGAAAGTCCCCCCCCCAAAAGTGAAAAGTCACAGAGTTTCAAAAGCCTAGGAAAAACAAGTCTCATGCTAGATCTCCACCTGTTTCACTTACCAAGGGAAGGTCAAGAGGAGGCTCAAGAAGGGTGGAAGTTTGTTCTCAGAAGAAAACATGAAGAGGCAAAAGAGCCTTGTTGATCAGAGGTCCAAAGCCGAAACCTGAAAGCAGACATATTTCACTTCAAAATGAGGCCCAGTGCCTTAACAGTGGGAATGATTAAGTGTTGAGACAAAATACCAATGAAAGTAGTAGATTCTTCCTCTTTTTATTTTCAAATTGTGAGCAGATGCCTGCTGGAACAGAGCTTTTAGCCAAGCACAAATTATTGGGTTCCTTATTGGAGTATGCAATTTTATGGTCCATATTATATGGAGCTCAGAATAGATGATCTTATGGCCCACTGTGACTTTAAAATCTAAGAAATAGGTAGACCTGTATTGAAAGGAGCCAGGTTTCCTCTGGATTTGTGTCTCGAGGCTGACTGACTCTGCTGCCTAAGAAGACACAAAATCTGATTGAAGCTTTTCTCATTTAATAGCTCTGCTGTTAAAAACACAGACTCTATTTCCAGGTTGAATTTGTCTGGCTTTGGTGTGGTTATTGGTCTACCTTTCTCTGCTTGTCTGGCTAGAAGGCCTTGATCTCAGGGAGATACCAAGAAAAGTGACCAAGGACATAGAGAAGGCTGAATTACTGAATGCCACCTTTGCCTCAGTCTTTACTTCTAAGGTCAGCTACCAGGAGTCCCAGGTCTCCAAGACCACAGAGGAAGTCTGGAGGGAGGGAGTTCTTTCCTCAGTTGAAGAGGCTTGGGTTAGAGACCAATTGAGCAGACTGGTCATCTACAAATCTATGGGCCCTCATGGGATACACCCATGAGTGTATCCCTCATGGGATACACCCACGAGTAATCTTCTTTAAGTGTGGTTAAACTTGGCCAACAGAGTTGGATGCTGTTAAAGGGGGGATGGACAGACATAAGCATACGCACAAGCTCACAGTCTGAGAGAAGACTGAAGCAGTTTCATTTCTACAGGCTAAAAATAGTGAATAATGAAAATTAATATTAAATTAAAGGAAAATTTATCTCTTCAGATGGGGTCTGATACTTTTGAGAGCAACGTTTGTCAAAGAGGTTGCTATCAGAGTCAGATGACCCTGAAGATCTTGTCGTATCTTTTGGGATTATGGGCTAAATATTCATGTCAGACTGACTTTATTTATTCTTGGATTTTTAAAATGTGAGAGTCATTCAGTTCAGAAATCTAAGGTCTACTCAGTTTTCATGAGAGGTTGGCAGCTCACCCTCTAAAAATAAAAGCTCAAGTGCTATTCTCTGTCCACATCATCTGAGCCAGTTAGGATTCAATTAAGAGCATTTCTGTGATGTATTTTAGGAGTTAGTGTCTGTCGAGATTTTACCTCAGGATTCTTGGGTTAAACCTTCCTGTCTCACTGTCATGCTGTGTGGAATAGCTTTACTCTTTGAAGGAATCCATCTCCCCTGTCTTTCCCCCCACACCCTCCCACAGACACGAGGGTGAGCTGATTTTTGGTGTGTAGTAATAACAATTTGTCAGGATGCCAAGTTCAAAGCCTCTAACCTACTGCCAATGTGAAGCCTGAGAGTGAGGTCACGACTAATCTCAAACTTCTGACCTCCCAGTCACATCCACCATTACTGGATCAGAGGAGAGAAGTGGAATGGCTTATTTTTGAAAGGTTTTGGATTTCAGGTGAGGTCAACAAAAGATTTGCCCAGATGGAAGAAATCAAGAGGATAATATGGAGCGTATTAGGGAAGATGAAAGGCATCATGTAAAGCAATCTCCTCCTTAGTCTAGAAGGGAAAGTCTAACTACCAGAGTAACCTTCCGGTAATGGCAAATGAGCTGAAGCCATCAGAAAACGTAGCAGAAACCAGGCATTGTCCTGAAGAAAGCTATGCAAGCTTAGACATTCAGAGTGACGCTGCTGGATTTACAAAACCTCCAAAACAGAGTAGGTTTCAACCATTTAAGCCACTTGTAAATAGGTGCCTAGACACTTTAGAATGTCCCATGAGGCATCTTTTGGTATTTTGAGAAGCATGCATAGCTCAGTGACCCCAATGTAGGGGCTCAATTTGCTGCAACTCTATATCTGAATATGTTGAAAAATATGGGCCATGTGGAAATTAAAAATATTTGGGGACTTAACCTTGAAGAACAAGGGCGTTCATGCAGCATACAGCCTATTCCCAGCTCATTAGCCACCTAACAGACCTGTTGTTGCCAGATCATTCTTCAGAGATGTGTTCCCAGCCATACTGAGAGCCCATAAACATACTTCGGAGGAAAAAAAGCAGATTTTCTGACTGCCAGCTCTGAGCTATCAATAAAATGGGAAAAGGACCAATAAAATAAATTTCCATTTCTGGAATTGCCCTTTGGACCAATGACAGACATTCTGTGAACTGAATTTTCTTTAGAGCGAGGTAGGGAAACCCCATAGAGATGTGGCTGAGATGCTAGAATATGGCTAGAGTCCTTCCCTATTCACGGTTTCTCCCTGCTGTGCTACTCTTTTTCCCTGTGTGCTTTCATGGAGCTTCTCTTCCACACAGATTTGCCCCAGTCCTAATGCCCTGGAGTTGCTGGAGCACTGGTGAGTTCATTGATGGGCATACACCACTTGGACTGGAAGTGGGTTGTGTTGTCATTCAAATAATCTTCTTAAATTATACATTAATAAGAGAATGTGTCCAGGCTAAAAGGATAAATTTAATAGAAAAGAAGCTAATATTCTCATTATAAGAACAAGACAGAAGTTTTGTTAATCCAAAGTAACAGAAATGTGAGCACTGGTGGACACACAGATCTCAGGGCCACTTTGAAGGTGATCCAGCCTCAAAGGGCATTTGTTGCTCCAGCCTATGCCCTCTGAAAAGTTCACAAGAGGTCCCATTTTTTTTTTTTTTTCATTCTCTGGACACTTTTTCTAGTGTTTTGGAAATAGTAGGGGAAGATGATGCTGTCTGTGTACATATGGTCTTATATGGGAATAAGCTGGGCTGTTTTCAGCTCTGGGTGGATAACTGAATGTTATGGGATTACAATAAGTGTATTGCATTTATTAGTATAAACACAAATGTTGTTACAGGCATAAATCAACTGAAAGTTTAGATTTTTCCATTTAAATTCAAATTTGTATCATAGCCAGCATTGTAGTTAATTCAACAGTTTCCTGAAGTTTTTGCAGTCCTGGTCTAGAAAATAAATCAAATTTTGTTACAGACAGAATGGGACACTCAAAGGCTGCAGATGTCTCTCAGCTCATCCCTGTGAAATCTGCTTTTACAAACTCTTCCCCTGACTTCTTTGGGAGCAGCCCCCAGGCAGGAGAAAGGTGTGATGTTTCTTGCATGAAAATAATCATCCATCAATGAGGAGCATTGCAGGTGGGTTGTGTGCAACTCCTACACTGACCAAGAAACTCTCCTGGATAGATGAGCCTACCATGTCTCAGGTAGACAACCACTGGATCTACACCAACAAGATAAGCAACATGTTTTCTACTGCAATCCAAAGAGCCTTCAACCCACTGTAGGAATAAGACTATAATTTATAGTGGAAACGAGTCTTAGCAGGAAATGTGGGTTGCTGTGTCCAAAAATAACAGCAATAACACTGTGAAAACAGAGCAGTTGATAGGAGGGGAGTACTACTCAAGATGTGGATTTTTGACTCCCGTTTTAGTCATCTTGTTGGATTTCAGTGGGAACACTGGTAGGGTGAAGAATGGTTCGTCATTGGGAGTAGCATTCAGTCCTGAATCACTAGGGGACAGATGCGCACTCCATTGAGACATCACTCACTAGGCATGTTGGGTAGAGCTTGTTGCTGAAGAAGGGAACCCAAATCTTTGAGGACAATTCATCCTCTATAAAACTATTTGTTTCTTCATTTGTTTTCACCTTACAAATGATTGCATTTCACTCTATTTCACTCCAAACTCATGGGGACCTATTTTCTGTAGTTTGTTTTCCCAGGTTGTTCAAGCTTTTCCCAAAAAAGCTTTTCCCAATGGTGGAACACAGTTATGTTTTTTACAGATCTGATATAAGCTGAAAAAAAAACCAAAAAACCCACATGTTTTTAATATGTCAAAATTCTAGTGAATTGTCTGATTCCATTTCTTAGGCAGAAATTATATACCTGGAGTGAAGTAAAAGGACAGTCCCTTCCATCTTTGACTTGTGGCACCCTAATGCGTATGAATTTACATCACCATTAAATAACAGCAACCAGTATTTACTGTCTCCCTGTTGCCAAGTTGTTGTTTGCCAAAATATTGTTTACCTTTGAAATTATAATAATAACATAATAATGAAAGAGATGGGATAAAAATGCCATTGCAGTTAATCAGTATAAGGGCATATTCTAACAAAAATCATTGCCCAGGGGCAAAGGATTAGGTGATGTTCCCCTGAAGCTATGACACAAATCATCAGTATTCAGTTGCCATTCTTCTTTCCCACATGCTTTGATCAATGAAACCATTTACTATTTTAATATTTTATTTATAATTTTCCTTCATGTCTGCTCAGATGAAGAGGGTTCTCCACCATTGTAACTGTGTATTCTTAGATCAATTTTACTCAGAAAATAATTTTAACTGGTTTTAGAAAGGCAAGTAGAGAAGGATTTAAGTTTTCCCATTAAGAAAAGAAAGGTGAATTACTGAGTTGTTATAAATAAGCCTAATTTGATTTAAGCAGAACAGAGTGGAAATTAAGACCTGTCAAGTTTCTTCTTCCTCAGATGTAATGTAAGATGTAAATGACAAAGTAAATATTAAAAAGGTCTTATATGAAATAGCAGAGATGCTGACAGAATTAATCTTCAGTTGTGCTGGTTATTATTATAAGTGGCTTTAGCACTATAGAAAAAAAAAAACAACTACTACTTGTTTTACTAATTTTTCAAGTTCCAAAATGTTAAGGAAAAAAGTTAACCATAACTGCTATTCAGTCCATTTCTCTCCATGAGAAACCTTGAGCACTTCAATCAACCTCTTCAAGTTTTTTGGATCTGCAAAATCACATTTCTCCACCTCAGAGAAGAGAGCTAGACTTAAGGAAGGTTACCTCCCAGGCTCCCAAAAGCTTTATTTGGGGATTCTTTTTCTCTTCTTTTTTTTTTTTTTTTTTTTTTTTTTAGCCCTGTTCAATGTTTAAAATGAAAGTGTTTTGAGTGATATTGCTAAACCTCGATTGATCCAGAGGTATCAGAGCAGGGAGAACTGGGAGAAGTGTGCACAATTCTGCATTGCTGTCTGTGTACCTCCAGTGATGGCTCAATTTATAAAGGCAAAATTACTCATTCCACAGCAATATGTTTGGCATGAGCAAGGGGAACTCATGCTTCTGTAACCAAATGCCCTAGCAAGCTGCAGAGGCTCAGCTGAGTGATTTTTGCTTGGCTTCACTTTGGCACCCATCTCCAGCTCCTGCTGAGCCCATATTAAATGGAGCAAAAAATCAAACTGTTTCAGACTCATTTCAAAGGAGATGACTTTTCACAGTTCTCAGGTCATTTCTAACAAGCTGAGCCTACAGCGCAGTCCCTTACGGTTCTGGCACAACTGCTGTCAGCTCTTCTACCAAAAACCAGTAGTCCATGAATGATGGTGTACAAAATTAAATGTTGTTCACTCTTTTTTTGTGGTTTTCATTTCTGAATGCAAAGATCACAATAGGTCCCTTTGTTCTCAGAAAAAAAAAAAAAAAAAAAAGGAGCCTAATCATTTTTAAAAAGCAAGGCAGGATTTGAAAGACCCCACCGACTTTGAGAAGAGCTAAGGTCAGCACAGAGCCATCTGCAGGAGTGGTGGGCAAGCAGTCTAGTTTTTTTTCTCCTGGATATTTGCTTTTATTGTATGAAGGAGGCACTTGGGATTATGCACAGTGAATCTCAGCCAGGCTGAAATTAGTGTTTTCAGCAACAGAATATCAAGTTGCGTCTGCTAAGGATCAACATTCAACACTGCCACTGTGCATTTCATAGCACATTAATTAATCTGGAGATCCAATCAATATACCTCATGGTCCTGACAGTACTGGAATGGCATGCTCTGACTATCTTAATTTGAACTCATCATAATGAGTTAAGAGATGTGTTAGCTCCTCATGTCATTTCAGGCTTCCCATCAGGTATTTGTGTTCCACAGATGCAATAGTTTGACACTTGAATAATGTTACTTAAGTGATTTTTTCATATAAAACTTCTAGGTCAAGGGAGGAGTATTTTTGCCTGTAGATCATCATAATCAAAGCCTAGAAGCCACTCTAGCTTCCTCTTGATGAGCTGGTTGAATGCACCTAAGAGCCAGACCTCCTGCACCTCCAGTGCTTCTGAAAACACCATACTGATAACACATTTCTTGGTGAAGCCTGTCATGAACGATATGCCTCCAAGAAACCTCAGAAGATCCACAGCTCCTACTAGGCTACTTGCTGTTGTCTTGCTAATCTTAGCTGCAAGTCATGGGCAGAACATCTGGCACCAGCTTATCTTTGAGTAGTTGAAGATCCTTGCCATACATCTTCATTATTTAATGCCACCAGATCCAATTCTTCCTTTCCTTTTGCATGGTCCTGACATGGAATGGATAGATTGATGTAGATGATCCATTTGGTGATCATACCTGTCACACTCTTGTTTCTTAGCCTGGAATTTGTGGAAAGAAAAAGACAGAATAAACCCACTGCAATTCTCTTCCTGATCATGTTTGGGATTTTTAATACAACATTAAGATCTGTCCCCTCCTGGGGTGAGACTAGTTTGTGGGAAGTTTTGGACTTCAAAACAAAGAGTGATTCAGCCTTTCCAGTCCCAGACCAAGCAGCTGCAGCCTTACATGACAGTAGTGCTAGCTCCCTGAAACCAAGCTCCCGCGCAAAACTACTAGCAACACAAAACAAAGGAAGTCCATGATGAGAAACTAGTGTTAAAAAAAGACCCTCTCAGAACAATAAAACACTGCATCATCATTCATTAAAAACAAGGACAGGAGCTGCAAGCTTCTTAAACACTTTCCCATAGAGAAAGGTCCAAATCTTTTGCAGACTATAGCTATTATAAAAGCCAAATATTGGTAAGCTAAGCTATATGAATGGTGTCATGTAATTGTGCTTTAAGATGTCCCCAGCCCTCAGTATTGTGGTGGCAATACCAACATACCTAGGTCAGCTGGGTGGCTTAACTCTTGAGCTTTAATTGTCCCAAACATGGGTGTTCTGGTCATGGAGAGTTCAGAGGTTAGTGGCACAGTTACGCGGCACAGGATTACATGGGAATACAATGAAATCTGAAAACTATTACACATATTTTGGCTCCACATCTTGCCTGGCCACACACAGGCCTTTTTAATGCCTTCATGGACCAGAATCTGCTGTGAGATGGCTGGCGTCACTTAAGGTTTGCAGTTGGGTAATTGAGATCCAAGCCTGGAGGCAGCAATCTAATCTTTCACATTTTGGGTGTCAATGACCTTGAGAAATGTGCAGTAACAGTGGATAGTGGCCATTAGAGGTTTTTATGTTAACACTTGGAAAATAAAGAATTATACAGGAGGAGGAAAATTATTGCTCCAAAAAGGAGTACCTCCTTTAAGGTGCTGGCTGATCACATTCATCCATACGGTGCGGTGCCAACTCCTTCCTCTTGCACAGTTGTATTTCCCTTTGGCTTTGTTCCCTAGTGTAAATCAGCCAGAGTCTAGCTTAGTGCTGGTGTCAGATATCAGCCTGGTGCTTGGTTTCAGCCCAGCTCCTCAAAGTTTACCATAAATAAAGACAGAGTGGCACTGGGAATCAGCAGGTGGACAGCATTTCTTCCCCAGACCCTTGTCAGAGAGCTGGGACATTTGTGAGGTCTTCAAAAAAGTGTTGGAAAAAAACCCTCCTTCTGACTATAATAATTTAAATTAAGTAACTATCTTGGAGAACATGTGAAGACACACAGTTGAGATAGTGATGCTTAAAGATAATTAAAAACCCAATTAAAATGCATTGTTTTCTGTGTTTTAGCTCTGCTGTGGTTTAAGCTCAGAGAGCAACTAACTCACACAGCTACTCACTCCCCACCAGCGGGATGGGGGAGAGAGTCAGAACAAAGAACAAAAGTGAGAAAACTCATGGGTTGAGATAATGACAGTTTAATAAGGAAAGCAAAAGCCACATGCACAAACAAAACAAGGAATTAATTCACCACTTCCCATCATCAGGCAGGTGCTCAGCCATCTTCTGGAAATCCAGGCTCCCTCACACATAAGAGTTACTTGGCAAGTGAGATGACATCACTCTGAACATCACTCCTTCCTTTCCTTCTTCCCTCAGCTTTATATGCTGAGCATGATGTCATAAGGTCTGGAATGTCCCTTTGGTCAGTTGGGGTCAGCTGTCCCAGCTGTATCCTTTCACAAATTCTTGTGCACTACCAGTCCACTGATTGGTGGGGTGGTTCGAGGAGCAGAAGAGGCCTTGATTCTGTATAAGCACCATTCAGCAATAACAAAAACATCCCTGTGTTATCAATACCGTTTTCAGCACAAATCCAAAACACAGCCCCATATGAGCTACTATGAAGCCAAAACCAGCCAAAACCAGCACAGGTTGTTGTTTTGTTGTGCACCAGTTTGAGATTGGATGGGAGGCTTCTTCCATAGAGGAAATCCAATGTATGACTCAGATTTAGAAGAGCTGAAATAATTTGATGAGCTTCTCTTTTCTATTGCTCTTCTTCATGGTGGTTTTTCACTAAGAAATAAAAGTGCCTGAGGAACCACAACTCTCTCCCATCCTCATCATACCACCACACTCTCCGTGTACCACAGGGGATAAGCTCTCTTTTTTTTTTTTTTTTTTTTTTCCATGGGAAATAACCACCTTACAAACATTTTCCTTTAATTACTGCAGACCTTGGGATTATTATTCTTTTTCTTCTTTTTTTTTTTTTTTAATCAGTCAATTAATACATCTAGCTCAACTCCAAGAACTTGCTAGAGAAATGTAATCACCACAGAATCTTGTTGCTTCCTTTTTATTCTATTCTTGTTGTATTATATTGATACCTGTAGAAGGCCTTGTGTGATGGGAACATTTTCTACACATCAGTAGCAGATTGATGTAGAAAGAAATGTTATCCCTACCACATCCTTATGGCAGAGCTGGGTGTGAAGACTTCTGTCCTTCTTCATGCCTCAAATGGAGTAGCAGATGTGGTGAACATCTGTGGTCCATCACTACAGAGATGCCATCTGCAGGCTTATTAAGACTGCCCATGTCTGAGTGTCATCTCTATTGCATCTGCCCCATCACCCTGTCTGTCCTGTCCAAGGGAAGCCCTATAATCCTGCCAACTCTGTTGCTGCAATTCAATAGACCATGAGCTATTGAAGGAAGATTTATTTGGGAGTTGGAAGCTAACCTATATGGGGTCTGACACAGGAGGGAAGAGAATTAAGGCTTGGTTAATATAATTCAAAATGATCTCCAGTTGGCCTTTCTGGGACCGGGATATTTGATCATTTTAGAGGGCAGAAGAAAATCTACAGTTTTAAGAAAGTGAGAATGCAGAAGAGATCAACAAACTAGTAACAAACATACCTAGGACCAGGGAAGTTGCTGTGCTACATAGACATATTAATTTCAATAGTTGTCACCACCAGATACTTCCAAGGAAAGTGTAAGAAACCTTATGGGTGTGGGACTCAACCACTCCTCAAAGACCCAACAATTCTAAGATGTAGCTCCCAGGCAAGAAGAGCTCTATTTATTTCAAAACCTGGATGATCTCTTTGAGGAGACAACCACTCACCTCTGAACTTTTCTGCAACCTTGGAATTAGACAACTGAAAGGGGAAAAAAAGAGACAGAATTTAAATATTTGAAATATCTGTGGCAAATTCCTACTCTGAGGCCAGAACTCATAGACAGGTCTCTGCTGCTACTTGTTAATTAAATGATTACTTGAATTGTTTGCTATATTGCTAGTGAAGTTCATTTCTACAGGTAAAATTCTCTGGAGGCCTTTAGTGGTCAGAGAATGATTGGGGAGGAGGGTCCCACAGAAGTGGCTGGTGCTGACAGAGGATGAGGCAGAAGACCATGAGAAAGGGGTGAGGAGGATCTGGTAGGAGGAGAGTAAGGAAGGAGAACTAGCTGCCCTGAATGGGAATAGGTTGGAGATTCACAAGCAGCTCAGATAGGCCTGTTTAAAGGCTCCCAAGTCCCAACACAGGGGCCTCTGAGAAAGCTCAGGGACACATTATCTGTGACCGGTAGACATTTAATAGGAGAAAATTAACTCAGCAAGGCAAGGGTCAGGAGCTGCTTCCCCACGGGGATTATCTGGGATCAAAGTCCCTGCTGCTTACTAAAATTTATGGGTGGATCCAGGCAAATATAGCAGCTGTTCATAGCACAGCCCCACAGACAAGTGGCTGCAGTGAGGATGGCAAGGGCCATCACAACCATTGTGAACCACACAAGAGGTGTGCAGTTTAGAAGATATTCACCTGCTTCTGTGCACTTAGCATCGGTAGTCCTGAAGCATCTCTCCATCCAGGATCAGCAGCACTCAATAACCCAGTAACTTCATAGAATCATTAAATGGTTTGGGTTAGGAGGGACCTTTAAAGGCTATCTAGCCCAAATCCCCTGCAGGGAGCAGGGATATCTGGGACTAGAGCAAGTTGCTCAGATCACCATTCAACCTGACCTGGAATGTTTCCAGGGATGGAATTTATCCACCCAGTAATCCACCAGGCACTCAGAGACCTTCTGTCTACTGGAGATAAGGGATGCACTGCAGGGGAAGGGAGTGATGCTGTCACTATTTCACTGGCATTCCAGTGTCTATGTAGGGAAAAGTGCTAAGGGAAGGTTGCTGGTGACAGTGGTTTTCTGATTCATCAGAAAGTGGCTTGAAGATGTTTCCCACCAAACAGCACTTTGGCCTTGTAGTTGTTTTGTGCTCAGATTGATTGCAGATTGATAAACTTTAATTTACACCACAGGACAGACACTCATAACACAACATCCTGCAGAGAGTAATTTATTTAAAGAGGAAAAGAAACATTGTGGAGCAAAAAACGGGGGAGAAGACAATGTGCTTCCATGGCATTGAAAGCCAACAGTGGATGCTGGGAAGTTAAAAGAAGAGGCTAAACTAATTTCCATCAGTAGCTCAGGGAAAGGAGAAATGAATATCTGTGAGATGATGGCTTTGCCAGCCACAGGTTTGTATTGTTATAACTCTTCTGCAGTTGAACATTCTGGTGTTACAGGTAGTTGACACAGATGTAAAAGTTATTGGTTGAACCCCCCCTCTACCTCCTCTTTCTGTTTCAGCCTTTTCGTGGTTGTACTTGAAGAATTTTTATTTTTTTTTATTTATTTTTTTTTTTTGCTTTGTTCTGTTTATTCAGCCAACTTCAGTACTGGATGTATTTGAGTTTCTTGCCACAAATGCCTCCCTGTTTAAATGTCAAGACAGACTATTTAGGAGATTATCAGCCTCAGGAAGAAATTAAACACGTTGTAATAATGTACCATGACCTGGCATATTCTCACTATGGTAGTGGATGCTTATGCAAATAACAAGAGAATTGGGAATGAAAATAATTAGATTTCACATTCCAAAGAAAACCAGAGATTCTGAAGGGAAGTATATCTTCATTCTCCAGTACAAATTTGATGTAAAATCACAATTTCTTTTTTAAAGGGAATGTTGTTTTCAATCATTTCATGTTTGTCATGGCTTTTTTTTTTTTTTCTTTGAGGATGGTGGGAGGGTTTCTGAACACAGAGACCAAAAATTAAAATACTTGAGCTTTCTTTGCTGAAGAAGAAAGGCAGAACTTTCAAATAGAAGCAGACAAAAAAAGCAGAGATTTTCTCTTTCCATTGAAAAGACATTTTTAATCTCCCAAAAAGGTCTGATGAGGCAATATTTGTCCATGTCTGCTCTGGGGGTTTAGGTCAATATTTGCTGGAAGTTAAAAAGAAATTCCTGCTATTGATCCACATTTGCTTATTCCGGATTTTCTTGCAGTTTTCCTGGTGCATTTGTTCCTTGTCAGAGTAGGAGACATGGGATTGCTCAGAGGTCTGGTCTGAACTTGGCACCCCCCCTCACTTAAGCATACTTTGTACGGCACAGTCGGGAGGCCAAAACAGGGTCCAGCCAGGGTAAGGTGGATTGAAAGAAGAAGGCGAGCCCTGAATATGCCCAGCTGAGAGCAGAGCTCAGTCTGCACAGCTCTTGGGTGGAGGGTAAAATGTTGTTCCTACTTGTTTCAGGCCAAAACACCTGGCTGGTCCTGATGACTGGACACTGAATTCTACATCTACATGCTCCCAGGGCTACAAACCATAACACTGAGGCAATCAGTTATAAAAATTTGCCAGGAAGGAGGCCAACATTTCTAACACTTGTGTTCATGGACTATTTCACGTGCCACATCCTTTGGCACAGTCCTCTTCCATCCTGTTGGTGTTTGGAACTCCAGAGCAGAAAAACAAGTACAATCACTAGAGATGGAAAAGAGCCAGAATGAGCCCACTTTGTTGATCTCACTGCAGAGGATGGGCTTGAGACACCCACCTGGAAAGTCTTTGAGAAAAAAATCCACTGCCTATGCCCTTTGCTTAATACTCATCATCTGGATAAAGTTAAAGAAATCCCAACCATCTCCCAAAGACAAGAATGTGTTTAACAGCAGAAGGTCAAAATTAATTTCTCTGTGAGAAAATAATACGTCCCACACATATGAGTGATTTACTTCCCACAATTTGTGTGTTAGTTGAACTGTGCTGAGCTGTAGGCTGAAGTTCATTCCTGTACTTGCACATAGCAAACAGGACAGACCCACACTGAAACACATCCATGGATCTGTTTTGTTTCTTCTGACCAGACCCAAGAGAAAACCCCTGCTCCCTAAACCAAAAAAATAATAGGCAAGAAGCATCAGTGGGAGGTGGGATGTGCCCTTGAAGCACATGCATCAAATTTGCTGCACCTCATGGAGCTTTTTTAGTTGGTGAGAGTTTCAAAAGCTCAACTTCCTTCAATTACTTTATAAAAAGGAGCATTGCAGCAGCCATTTATGTAACAGATTTTCACAACTTGCATCATAAAATTTTGGGGTGGCCAGACTGTCAAGATTGTCTCCCTACATGTTGTTTTTCCCATTCAGCTTGCCCATCTCTTCAGCTTTGGGTTAGCCAAGGAATTCCCACTGCAGGTGACTGCACAAAGGGTAGTACTCTTCCTGCTCCTGTGTGTTGTGGGGCTCATACAGGCATCATCAACACTTATTCCAGAAAAAAAATAACAAGACTCAGACAGACTCAGAAATGAGGATTGTAAAATGGCAGGCACCTCACTGTCCCAAAGACAAGGTCAGTCCTTCAGCCCATGACTGTGTCCCACTCATGTGTAGTGACACAAACAAGTTGTGAGGTGCTTTAGAGGGCACAACAGGCTCTAACATGAGTGACAAATCTTCAGCCAGGATAAAGCTATGTGACTCTGTGGCAGAGGAGACATTGAGAGCTATATAGCATCTGGGGTCTAGGCTCAAGTTTCCCAGCAGTGAGAAGTGGAAAAGACCCAGGAGAATTTGGATCCATTTGTCTTTCTAAGGCAGAATTGCTCCTCACAATGTATTTTCTTTTGCTCTGCCCTGTCTTATTTTAAAAACAATGGGATGTTCCCCAAGGTGCTTTTGGGGGGAATTCTTTTCAGCTTGCCTTGTCAAGGCTTTTGAAACCGATGAACATGGCAGAGTCATCCGGGAAACCAATCAAGCTCCTTAGGTGTGGAAACACTGGGTTGGACCCCCTGTGAATCACAGAATCATAAAATGGTAGGAGTTAGAAGGGACCTCTGGAGATCATTTCACATAATCCGCCTGCTAAAGCTGGTTTGCCTAGAGCAGGCTGCACAGGATTGCATTGTCCAGGTGGGTTTGGAATCACTCCAGAGAAGGAGACTCTACAACCTCTCCGGGCAACCTGGGTCAGGCTCTGGCACCCTCACAGAAAATAAGTTTTCCCTCCTGTTCACATGGAACCACCTGGGTTACAGTTTGTGCCTGGAACAAACTTCTGTCACTGGGCACCAGTGACAAGAGTCTGGCCCCTTTCTCTTGACACCCACCTTTTAGATATTGAGAAACATTGATAATGTCCTCTCTGAGTCCTTACATGGAACAACATTTTGCCCTAGAAGCATTGTCTCATTCCCTCTCCACAGCCCTGCTGGGTTTGAAACTAGTGTTTTTCCCTATTTTTTTTTTATGTTCTAGCTGTCCCATGTTTCCTTTTCTGTTTCCTTCCAGTACAGCTTGGTTTTGAGTGCTTGACCAGGATCAAAGCTGCAGAAGGGAAGGCAGACTTTATTGGGGCATAGCATTATAAAGATAAATATGCCCCTCAATATAGTTCCACCCACCACTGCTAACCCTTCTGAGGCCCTGGAGTGGTGGCCATGAAAAGTCCTTTCATTCAGTGGGGAAAGGAGCATTCTTCTCTGTGTGAATATTTATGTCACAGATTTGTGGCATTCGTGTCAAAATCTGTGCCAAGTTGTGCTGGCTTTGGGTAATGGAGGTTTCAGCCATCAGTCATTGTGTTGCATTAGACTCCGGGCAGGTAGGTCCAGCTCTTAATGGAGTGGAGGAAGGGGGGACACTGTGGTGGTTCCCATTGACTAAAATAGCATTGAGCCAGAAGTGATATGGGAATGTCAACTGAAAAAACCTTCAGAATTGTCTGAGGAGGTCTGAAAAAGAAACCATGATAATCCAGTGGGTATGCCACGGATTGCAAGGGAAAACCAGTTTTCACTCCATCATATTAATCAATAGTCAGTTTTAGTCTCCTCTAGCCATCACCACCCACACACACAAAGTGTTTCTTTCTCATGCACAAATGCCACCTTATTCACCAGGCAAAGACAACTTTCTCGTGACATCCTTGTACAGAGCACAGAAAATCTGGAGGGCAGAGTGAAATATGAAACAAAATTCAACAGCAGGAACTGGAGGAGGCAAAATGTATGTGCCCCTGGAAATGGTCTCAGGACAAGTTTGAGGCTGCCTTTTCAAGGGGCCATATGAGCTGACAGTCTGCATTGTGGCTGCTTTTCTTTTCTTTTTTTTTTCTCTTTTTTTTTTTTTTTTTTCTGGATGTCACAAGAAAAGGCTTCAAAACTGTCAGAAGGCAAGTCTTGCATTTCTGCTGAAACTAAGATGGGAAAATGTGGCAAAACTGTTGCTGAGGGTTTTTTTTGTTTTTTGTTTTTGTTTTTTTTTAAGACAAATCAGGGTGGACCATTTGGAGAAGCATACATATTTTTTGATACTCTTCAGCTCTTGCATGGCTTCTGACCATTCTTTGCAGCACAGTTTTCTTCCAAAGTATTGCCTGGGGAGGATATAATGGAACATATAATTCTAGATCAATGAATTTCTGCTGCTTGTTTGACTATATTACTTCTCTCTCTATATATTACCACTTTTTTTTTTTTTTTATGTTGTTTTGGAACCGGTTTCTGCTGAAATTGTACTAGTGTATCTGAAAAGATCTTTTGGGACCAGAAGAACAGGGGATAAAAGCCCCTCCCTTCAGGAACAAGCATTTGTGCTGGTGATCGAATGTGTAGTGTGTGTGCACTCTAACTTATAGCCTGGGGTCTTTGCTGCATCAGATGAAGGCTGGCCTGTTGACATGATTCAGAACTGAAGTCTTGGCCACTGCCAGGGACCACAACAAGGTCCTGTTGAAATCCAAAACTGCGTAATGAAATTTTTGTAAGCCACAAAAATATGGCTCCTACAGTCCTGGATGAACCTGGGACCAAGTTGTTGGAGGATGCACCATGGCTGCACTCCACCAGAGCAGCTGTGACATTTCTAGTACATGTACACATTTATGAGGTAGCAAACATCCCCACTGCACTGTGTACAGGCCAGGCTGTTTGGTCTGGGCTTGGTATCCTACCCACAGCATGTAATAGCTGATTTTAATTGGGTGTCCTGCCTGTTTACTGATTGATGTAGAAATTTGAAATGGGGCAGATTCTCCTAGAGCATCTAACAAGGCAAATAGAAGACAGTGGGGTCATGAAAGACAGCCAACATGGCTTCATCAAGGGCAGGTCCTGCCTGACAAATCTAGTGGCTTTCTTTGATAAGGTGACTATCTCCGTGGACAAGGGACAACCTGCAGATGTAATCTATCTGAACTTCTGCAAAGCTTTTCACAGGGTCCCCCACAACATTCTACTTGCCAAGTTGGAGAGATATGGATTTGATGGGTGTACTGTTCAGTGGATAAGGAATTGGCTGGATGGTAACATCCAGAGCGTGGTGGTCAATAGCTTGATGTCCAGATGTACCTCAGGGGTCTGTACTGGAACCTGTACTATTTAATATCTTCATTAATGATATTGACAATGGGATTGAGAGCACCATCAGCAAGTTCGCAGATGACACCAAGCTGAGTGGTGCTGTTGAAAGGCTGGAGGGATGGGATGTCATCCAGAGGGACCTGGATAATCTGGAGAGGTGGGCCCAGGTGAACCTCATGATGTTCAACAAGACTCAGTGCAGGGTCCTGCACCTGGGTTGGAACAACCCTCACTATCAATAAAGGCTGGGAGATGAGGTGCTGGAAAGCAGCTCTGCAGAAAAGAACTTGGTGGATGGAGAAGCTGGACATGAGCCAGCAGTGTGCACTTGCAGCCAAGAAGGCCAATTGCATCCTGGGCTGCATCAAGAGAAGTGTGGACAGCAGATCGAGAGAGGTGATTCTGCCCCTCCATTCTGCTCTGGTGAGACTTCATCTGGAGTACTACATCCAGTTCTGGAGCCCTCAACACAGGAAAGGACCCGATGAAGCAGGTCCAGAGGAGGGCCACAAACATGATCACAGGGCTGAAACACCTCTCTTACAAGGACAGGCTGAAGGAGCTGGAGTTGTTCAGCCTGGAGAAGAGAAAGTTCCAGGGAGACCTTATAGCCACCTTCCAGTACCTGAAGGAGGCCTACAGGAAGGCTGGAGAGGGGCTGTTTACAAGGGCCTCTACTGAAGGGATGAGGGGTAATGGGTTCAAATTAGAGAAGAGTAGATTTAGACTGGATATCAGGAAGGAGTTCTTTACCTTGAGGGTGGTAGAACAGTGGAATAGGCTCCCCAGGGAGGTGGTTGAGGACCCATCCCTAGAGATATTCAAGGTGAGGTTGGACTAGGCTCTGAGCAGCCTGGTCTAGTTGAGTGTATCCCTGCTCACTGCAAGGGGGCTGGACTAGATGACCTTTGGAGGTCCCTACCAGCCCTAGCCATTCTATGATTCTATGTTTTAGCAGTCTTATTTGATGGTGAAAGCATGAGGAGACAGGCATGGTTTGATCTATATACAGGAGGTTCATTGCAAGTTCTGCAAACTATACCATATCGAGCATTTGTCCTGGTTTCAGATGGAATAAAGTTAATTTTCCTGCTTGTAGATGGTACAGGGCTGTGTTTTGGATTTAGAATTAGAATAATCATAACACAGTGAAGGCAAATCACGTCCTGTGCTGTGTCGAAAGAAGCATGGCTGGCAGATAGAGGAGATTCTGCCATTCTACTCTGTTATGGTGAGACCTCACCTGCAGTACTGTGTCTGGCTCTGAAGCCCCCAACACAAGAAGGAAATGGAGCTGATGAAACTGGTCCAAAGGAGGCCACAAAAGCTACAGCCTCATCATGAACTAAATAAAGCTAAATACAGTCATGAGGAAGCATTGGGTCATGGATAGTCTGTTGCTGGGGCAGGAGAGAAGATAGGGCTCCATTCATGTAGATGTTTTCTGTGTGTGCCACACAGCCCTTTCAGCTTTTCAAAAATTGTTATTGTGGGTGGAGGAGGCAGGTCCAGAACCCCAATACAAGGCATCTATGCTGGGAGAAGAGTTTTCTGGCTCCTGTGGATGTTCAGGTGAAAGAGTGTGACATCTCAAGGTGCTTCAATCCATGGGGATTTGTTTTGTACCTGGGTTGTAAAGTGGGATGCCCAGCCCTCACCAACTCATTTCTTAGCTCTCTCACTCAGGCAGCATGGATCATCTCTGAGTCAAGAGACACAAAGGGCAAAGAGACCAGTTTTAAAATTAGACCTGTAAGGAGCCTTTATCTCCAGCTAGGTTTTATCAGAGGGTCAGGCAAGCCTTATCCCACCCTGTAATCCCCTCTTCTGGAAGCTCTTGAATGCCAGTAACAACAAAAATGTGCTGTGTTGAAATTGATGCCTGAGGAAGATATCACACAAGGGCTCCCTCCTGCCCCTCCTCAGTCCTTGGCCACGGTCATGTTTCATCAGTGGATAATTGCTTGCTTTGCAGCAATTGTTTCAGAGAAACTGAAGCATCTTCCCTTTTTTGCCTGGCTCACCATCTGCAGGGCATAGGGAGATTGTGCTACTGGTAGCCCCTTTCAAAGAGCTCATTAATGTCTCCAGAGAGGCTTTCTGCTATAATAATGCTGATGTTGTTTCAAGTCCAGCCGTATCCGATTCTTAATGTTTTACTCTTCAGGTGCTGGAAGTGTTTGATGTAGTGCCAGCCACAAATCAAAATGTATTCTGCAGAGGGAAGGGCCGGAAAGGATAAATCCTACCCTGAGATGAGGGTCCTGAATGGAAACCTCAGACCCAAAAGGCCTGGAAAACAATGGATTTAAATATAATACTTGGCCCTGAGGCATCTAAATAAAATCCTGAGACCAAACAACTGCTCCCCCTTACTCCATTCACCTTCTCTTGGGGTACCTCTATTTTTCCATTATTCATGCTTACACTATTCCTAGCTGGTGTGCTACATATATCCTGTGGGCTTTCTCCAGCCTGGAGTAGGTGGTTGAAGGTGAAAATCAGCCCATTCAGGAGGTTGGCTGAGGTTTCTTAATTTAACCCTCTCTGGCATCACCTCTTTTAGATGCTTAGTCTGGGCCAGCAGTGCAACACCAGGCAAGGACTTAGAGTTGCCACACTTGATGATGTGAAGTTTTCCACCCATCTCCACCAAAATAGAGGATACGGAGCAGTTGTTTGCTTACAGAGCAGGTCTGGGATTCAGCAACTTGAACTAACATGCTTCCTACAGGCTCTTCTCACTCACACTCCCTCTGCTTTTATATTTTTAATGAGCTCTTGACATTTTTACTTTTTCCCTTTTTTTCTGAGGGATTGTCTGTGATCCACAGCCTGCACACTCTGCAGCAGGTGGGGCCAATTTCCAGGTGTCCCGCAGATAAAATGGTGTAGGAGCTATAGGGTCTTCATCCACAGACCACCTCCATCCCAGAGCCTTCAGCACATATGTCTTGTAAAGCATGTTGTACATTTCCAGGGCTTCATAAACAGCAGCCAGTGGCTGCCAGAGAAGCAGAGATGAGAAATGTTTCTCTCTTCCTGCCGCTTTCCCCTCTGAATTGCAATCTGATAGATAAACCAGGATCTGTGTTTAATCCACAGTTTCTCTTACCTTGGATAATGGATGGTGTTGGCTTGCATTTTTTTATTTTTATTTCCTTCTTTTAAAGAAGGTGTTATTATGTTCTGCTTCTTCCCCACTGTTTACAACAGAATAAGGCTCAGAAATGCCTTCTGAAAGTTTAATGGGTAATCATCTAATCAAAACCCCAAGGAAGAGTGGGAAAAAGGAGAGAACATTTAGGCTACTGTAAATATCTATATCATCATCCAGAGTTCAAAGACCCACTGTGGTCTCACCCGTCATTTGAAGATGATGTCTTCTCATGCTTCCTCTGCAGTAAGGAGGCTCCTCCAGCACAGCTTTTGCAATACAGGTACTTGCCTTTATCAGCAGACAGCTTTTTGGGATATTTTGCCAGACAGAGGCCACAAATCTGGGCTTGCATCTGTGGTCCACAGTTATGCCAACAAAGTCATTCCATGGGGTCTCTGTTTGGCTGTTTACCCAGACTGAAATCCCTGCGACACAGTAGCAGGAAGGTGGGCAGAGAAACATTGCTATGTGCAGAGTAACCAGTATGATTTTACTGGGGGATATGAAAAGGGTCTTCACTGTCTGGTAGGCACAGGCCTGGCTGAGATGAAAGGGCTGATGACAGCTCCTGAGAGCCTTCTGCCTCCACCTCTGGAGGACAGGCAGCATCATTGGAGGGTTCAGCTCTTCAAAGAGGTTAGCTCCTTTGCAGGGTTTTTTGATGCTGGATGAAACCCCAGTAGATACCTAGATGTTGTGGTTTCAAGCTTTTCTAAGTGTATTCAAAAGAGTTGGTCCCTGAGAAGGGACCTGAGCATGGACTGTGAGCAGGGAAAGGGGGATGTCCTTGTGCACAAACATGCAATTGGAAGGTGTCCTACCTGACCCATCCAGACACCAAGGAGGGTACTCTGCACTCATGACCTGATATACCCTGATATTTAAGTATGTGCAGTTAGGTCAGCTGCAGTATTTATGTATCATGGATGCCGGGAGCCTGAATTACTCCAGCAGTGGGAAGCCACAAGTCACAACATTTGGCACAGTGGGTACATACTTGAAGCACAGAAGTTCCCCCAGAGAGAGGAACAGGCTGCCAGCCGCTGTTGCAGTCTCTTCACTGTTAGGAGCCCTGAATAATTTGAATGCAAATTCCCTACAGATGAGGTGACACTTTGCTTTTTACTCAGAGGCAGATGAAAGATCTACTTGAGCATGCAGACAGAGACGGAGCCTGGCCCACCCAGCTCCGCGGGAGCTGCAAGACTGGCTAGCTTTGTGGCTGAGGGCAGACTGTTTGCAGAGGGGAATGATGCTGGCATCTCCTTCAAACGGATTCCTCTCACTCCAGCATTTTCTTAATAGCCGCTTTGAGCTCTAAAGTAGTTAAAAATCTTTGGGTGCTCTTTCTGAACTGACACACGGAGCAGAGCACACTTGCGGCTCCCAAGAGCAAAGGGATGCTCAGACAGTGTGGGTTTGTTTCATTTCAAGGATGTGTGCCTGGATCACACCCAAGCAAGACAAAAACAAATATGCAAAGTGCATCAGGACAGAAATGAAAGCGGCAGTGGGTCACAGCTTTCCCCACACTCAATGGTCTGAAGATCTAAGGCATTTAGCTTGCAAAGAACACCACAATCCATGAAGCCTAAATATTTGATGACTCCAGCTCTCCCAAGCTATCCCATTCACACTTTGCCAGCTAATGTGGACAAAAGGCTCTGTGCGATTTTAAGAGAAAAAAAAAATATTCTGCAGTTCTTGAGATTTCTGCTGTGACTTTGAGAAGAAAATTTGCTGCAACTAAAAGGGAGAAGACTCAGAAAATACATATTCTCATCCCTCAATGTGAATTATGGACACAGAGTTTTAAAAGTCACAAGAATGACAGCAAAGATGAAGCACTGGACAAGACGAAAGTGCAGAGCTGAGCATCTGGGGCTGAATGTGCCAGCTCACAGTGCTGTGTGGGAACCCCATTGTACCCTCAGTCTCCTCTGTTTTCCATGTGGGAATGGCGCTGAAGCACTAGAAAGGCACAACAACCCAGATCAACTTGCTCCAGACACCCCATGCATCAGAAATACAGCTCACAGGCTTTTAGATACCTGTTGTACCTGTGGTGGTACATACCCTCGCCAAGGTCAGGAGCACTATGATCATCTCTGGTCACTCATGGAAAAGGGACCAGTGAGAGGAAGAAGTGTTCCTAGAGACATGACAAAACTGATCTTCAGTGACTGCAGATGTCCCTGGTTGGGTAGAAGTCCACAGATTGCAGTCCACAGCACAGCAGATCTTCCACCGATTTGTCATCACCTTTAACGTGGCCAAAGTTTTCTCTTATATGTCAAATTAATTGTGCTTCTCATATCTCCTACTCCACACCCCTCTGATTCTTGAAGTCCCTTCCAACCTTGTATTTTATTATTCTGTGACTGAGCCAAGTCACACTCCAAGCCATTTTCAGGTTGAGCGATAGCTGGGGCACACAGCTCCCCTCTTTAACCTCTGTGCTGGGAAGTCATGTAAAACCAGGACCTGAGATGGGCTGGACTTTGTGCTTTACTCTTGATGTAGTAAATATTTTTTTTTTTAATATTTTAAAATATAAAAAAAAATTTATAATAAAATAATAGAATTTTAAAAGTTGGAGAAGACCTTCAAGAACATCAAGTCCAACCGTCTACCCAGCACC
>JAOEGS010023718.1:40997-51751 GCA_025447755.1 Corythornis vintsioides | reverse complement strand
CAGGGGGGTTGTGGAGTCTCCATCTCTGGAGACACTTAAGACCCGCCTGGATCTGTTCCTGGGTGACTTGGTCTAGGCGATCCTGCTCGGGCAGGGGGGTTAGACTAGATGATCTTCTAGGTCCCTTCCAACCCCTAATGTCTATGAATCTATGAATCTATGAACTGAAATAAATCTCCTACATCCAAAGTCCTGAATCCCACTATCGCCTTAATAATAAAGATATTTACTCCAGGATTTTCCCAATAAGACTCTGAGTGTGCATGTGTGTTGTAGGTCGAAGGAAAACATATATGAAACCTGAAAGTAGAGCAAGAAGTAAAACCTCGTACACTTGCCTCAGGTAATTTGTAATCTCAACACCATCTGTCTAACCTCAATGAGTTATTGTGTCTTGAACCAACCACTTTTAAGTTTGGGATTTCAGAAAAGAAAAGGTTTTTTCTGTGCCTATGTGAAGGGTAGAAAAGATCACATGGAGAGCTGGCACATGAGTAGGTATTAAAGAGAACTCTCTGTATGAATCCTCAGGATGAGAAAGTCTGTAAGTATAGCTGGGGCAAGGGTCCCTGATTTCCAACACCACTTGTCTCAGCATGAGCCAATGTCAGAAGTGAGTTATCAGGACAGATGGCCCCTTTGATCCATCCCAGTAAGGTCATTCCTGCATTCTTAGTCTCACTGGTGTTTGTTACAAATAACAACACATCCAAGAAACTTTATATCTGTAAAGTCAGGATCTAGAAAATGCCAGTGTATAAACTCATTTTATATTTTTATTTCTCATTATGAAGCTAACTTTGACATAAGAATAATTCAGACAGAGGCTCAGCTTCCACACAGACTAACCAAATGTATAAAATAACCTAATGTATGAACCAGATTAATTAAAGATGGACTTTATTCAAAACTAGAAGCAAAAGATGGAAAGTGAATCGCAGCAGCACTAAGTTTGCTCATCTTATTTTTCAGCCTGATTTCCAAAGGAAACTGTATTTATTTGATGATGCAATGTGTGGGCATGCTTGAGTCCTCCTGCAGAGCTTTGAAACTCCTGGTCATTTGGTCCACCTCTGTCAGAGCAAAAGAGAGCTCAGAGAGATGAAGTTGTGCAAATTATTCAAAAACCTGTGGAAGAAAGACAATCCACCATTTCCCACAGTGAATTAACTATCTTGATAGACAGCAGAGAATTGCCATTAAAAAAATATTTTTGGTATGCCCATGACAGGAAAACCTTCAGCCAGAGCTTGGGGCTTATGAGACATGCAATAACTCAACTCCAGTTTTCAGTGTCTGTACATGTCCTGTGACTCATGCAATGGCCTCTTTTATCAGGGCAGCAGCTCCAAGGAACGAGATTTCTGTTGTGTCCCTTTGCAGCTACCTTTGGGTGAATCTGGGCCAGGCCCAGCTCCTGGCCATGGGGATGGTTTTCAATAGCAGTTGATGGAAATGGCAGCCTCTCTCAAGCCAATGTTCCCCAGTTTGGGGAAGCATGCCTTTTTCCTCCCTGCTCACATATGAAGGCAGCTGCTGGGTTTCAAAGCTTGGTCTCTTTTTCCCTTTTTTTGGAAACACTTGGCTTTTTATTTCATGCTCAGTCATCCATCCCAGCAACTTATGGCAGCCCATGCTCCAGTTTCTTATTTAAATGCATTGCACTCACAGGAGAGGGCTGAGGGTCATTCATTGGCTTGACTCTGCAGGACTCACTCTAAGCATCAATGGCAGAGGGAGGGTAATATTTACTCCCATCCATCTTTTAGGTCTCCTTTTTGCCCCCAGAAATACTGCTGCCTGGCAAAGCAATTCCTGCTGAAACCTGGGGAAGAATCAGTCTCCATAGCCAGGGTTGGGGGCTTTCAAGGCTGGGTTATTTCACAAGCAGAGCTGGAAAGCAGATGAACAAAAAGGAGTCTTAACTTCACAGACCACATTGCACTAATTGAGAACACAGAAAGCCCTGGAGGAAGGGGAGAAAAAGAGAGAAGAGTAGAAGGGGGTTGTTGGCACCAACAGTGGCTGCCTGCTCTCAATTTACTCCCAAGGAGTCCTCTAATAACATCAGTGGAGGCCATGCACACTTTACTGGGAGCTTCAAAAGTGTTTATGGGATGATTTGTGTGGAACGGTTACACTGGAAACAGTTTAGGGAAGGTATGCTGTTATTAGAGGACTTTTGGTTTTAGCTCCATTTATACTCTTCTTACCATTATATATCAGCAAGGAATGAGCGCCAGCAATTGTTTGCTATTTGTTAGAGTCCACCATGGAGTAACGAGGAGGGAGGCAGCAGGGAAGGGTTCAGCAGCTTGGAGACTCCTTTCTTGTCCTTTTCTGCAGATCTTCTGCAGGGCCATGTTGAAACCTTACAATTTCCTACCCCACAGAGATGCCACAGATAGAGAGCAAAGTCCTGGAGTGCACCCATGGAGATAATACACACATGTGAGCTGGTACCTCTCAAACTCCAAACTGCAGATTCAGTAAATCATCACTGCACTGTTTACACTCTTTGTGTTTTCACGCTCATCTTTTCCTATGAAGAAAGCCTTGAATTTGTTGCTTTGAACGTTACCTGGTTCCGAGCTGTCTCCTGTATGTCAAATGGAGAGATATTTTTTTTATCCCAAAGGTTTATCCCAAAGAGAGACAGTAATTTCTAGTATATCTCTGCACCACACAGTCCTGGTTGAAGCTGACACAATATCCTTCCTTCTGCTCCGTCTATAATGCCATGTAAAGTTTTCCAAACACAAGTCTAACTCTGAGTACAGCTTGTGTCCAAGCTATAGGGTGTAAAATTGCTTGGCAAAGCCAGTAGGACTAAAAGGGTTTCAGCCCATCAGTGGAGGATCTCTTGTTGCTGCCATGTGCCCTGTGAAAGTAAACTGAAAAAAGTGAGTCTATCATCATGAATTTTCTTCATGGAAGTCCATGTTCAAGTTGGGAATATCTTCAGGGCAGGGAGAAGGTCAGCTGGGGAAGGTCAACTTCAGAGTCTACTGTGTCACTGCAGTCCTGCAAAGCCTCACTCAGTGAAGGCAGCTTTGAAAATGCCTTCCCTTTCCTGATGAAAGATTCTGCGGTGTCTCTCAGCACAGCATTTGAAATCTCACTTCCCCCCCACCTCCTCTATGATCCCTCATTCAAGCTGTCACAGTTTAACAGCCCTGCTCTGCTATATTATCAACGTATACAGTAATTCACAAGTGACCTTTGCTCTTTCTAGCACTGCAGAGACAGGAAAGCTGCAGGGAAAGGGAACAGGATCTCATTCTGGTTCATGCATCAGGCACAAAACCATCTGCTGAGTGTGGAGCACAGGAGTTTTATTAGCCGTGTGATATAGCAAGCAGAAAGGACTCTGCTATGTTGCCACATGCCTGGGAATAGGATAAAAACTTTTCCTTCCCTCAGAAGAATTTAAACAAGCTCCATCAGACTCCCTGTACTGAATTTCATTCTTCTTCTTTGCTGCAGGATCAATGACAAGCTCTTTCACACCAAAAAGATCCGTGTCCCACTGAGAAACCTCAATGAAAAGCATTAGGCAAAGGCCTGGCCCCACTAAAGGCAACAAGAATTTCACCACTGCTTCCGGCACAGCCATGATTTCCCTCTCTCTCTCCAGTAAGCCCTGCTTTAGTACACAAGCAGGGCTTTTATATTCCCTGGAGACTTTATGCTCCGTGCACATGGAGAACAGAACTGCAGAAGGGTTGCCAAGCTGAGAGGCAGGTATTCAGCAGTTTCAAATCCCCAGTGCCATGTATTTTACAAATCCCCCTACCTACCTAATTTTTATTACTAAGGAGTCTTATTACATTTCCAGCCAGGGCACAAATGGGTGTGAAGAGTGGTATTATTGGACCAAAGACAAACCCTTCCCAGAAGGAAGGGTTTCTTATATATCAGGACAGTCAAGCGAAATGTAGGAGAAAGGGAAAGGAGTTGAAAGCCACTGAGCTGGCCTCTTGCCTGTTTTTTTTATCCCCCACCTTGTAGCTCTTGCTGATGTTTTTGGGGGCATCGCTTCATGGCTGACTCCTTTCTCTGCCCCTTCTCCCTATTGCTCTATCTCTGGTGGGACATTTGCAGATAAGTGGCTCCCAAAGTGTTACTTTAAGAAGTGCAAGAGAATGCACAGGAACTGTGAATGGGACTAGTAGAAACAAGAAAAAATTAATGGATGCTAAACACTCTCCTGGAAGGATCTAATTTAAGCTATTTTCAACAATGACCCTTTGCTTTTCTCCTTGCCTATTCTGTCCTCTAGCCATTCTCTTCCATTCCTCACCATGGTGTCTCAGAGCATCCAGGCTACACAGGGTGGCTGCACCTCATCATCTGTTACCAGCCCTATGAAACACTCAGTTCAGCATTACCTTTCCAGCACTCCCAGACTTTCACACTCTCCATCCCCATTCTGCATTTGCTGATCCACAGGGCAGTGAGGCTTTCTGGAAACAAGAGGTTTTTATAGATTTTTGCACAACCATCTCCTACTCTATTTCCCAGAAGCACTTTCACCTAGAATTTTAGTCTTAATTACTCCAATAATGGGATCAAATGGCTCTGCTTTCGAAGATGCTGAGGCAACAGCAGAGATGCCAGTGGGCACATGCTTACTCCTGTGTCGTATCTTGTAGAACAGTTGGGAAAGGAGCTTTAAGCAACATTGGCTGGGTAATTAAAGACAGACCTGGGTGCGATTTTCAGCTCTACTCAGATTATTTTAAGTTGTTTTGTTTTTGTTTTTTTTTGTTTGTTTGTTTGTTGTTGTTTTTTTGTTTGTTTTGGGTTTTTTGTTTGTTGTTTTTGTTTGTTTGTTTGTTTGCTTGTTTTGTTTTGTTTTTAACCTTTCAAAGGTGGCATATGCTGTTTAGGACCTGGACAGTAGAAAGCCAAGAGGACAACTGCAAGGTGGAAAACCAGCCCCAGAAGATATTTCTGTAACAACCTCAGGGAGTCCAGGCAGGTTCTGTCCCTAGAAATAAGATCATATTTGAAATAGGTTTTCACCACCTAAAATTCATAATCCTTCCAGCAAAAAAAGCTGGGGGAAAGAACAGGTCTAGGTACTGACAACAGTGAGAAAAGCAGGCATAAATATGAAGCATGTAGTGGGCATGGTAGAGAAAACCTCCACCCAGAGTTACTGGAGTGACCTCTGCCTGCTGAGGAAAGACATCCCATCTCCATCACACCTGCAGGTCAGGACAGGATGCTATGGACTGGTAGTGAGGAGCCCGGTCCTGCCCTGCGATCAAAGCCTGGGGACCTGGGAGGCTTTCTCAGACACTGCAGATATTTGGAGCTGGGTACCGGGTGACACTCAGTACCTCCATTTCTGTCTTGTCTTTTATTGGTTTTTCCAATCCTGGTATAATTTTCTCTGTTTATCAGTAACAATTTTCATGTTTTTTTCGTAGTCATTTTTAAAATTTTTAAATAATACAAGGCTACAGACGAATCATCTAGAGCATAGCTATGAAGTGTATTAGGTCAAAGATATACACCCATTTTAGACGTCTGATGTTTTTATCCCTTTAAATGTACGTCAAGTTGATTATCCAGTGGTTCCAATTTCATAAGAGAAATTTTATGATGTAATTTACAGAATTCCCATGGAAATACGCTACATCCATGCTGTCATTTTTGCCTGTCAAAACTCATTTGAGATTGACTTGATGTGATCTATTTTCTGTGTGGATCAGTGTTATTTTTTTCAGTGATGTCATTGACTCATTTTTTTCCATGACCGGTGTTAGGCTGATAGTCCAAAGTCACCCAGGTTATTTTGTTTCTTCCAGAAGGACTTTTTCTACTCCCAGTACATAAGTGGTTTCTCAAACTTGACAGCACGTATTGGTCCTTGGTTAATTGTTTTCTAAATCTGGGATGCCAGTCATACAGATATCTAATATCTATCTATTGGATTTTACTATATATTCTGTCACATGTTTAATTTGTTTGTTGTTGGTTTTTTTTGTTTGTCTGTGGTTTTGTTTTGTTTGTTTGTTTTTGTTTTGTGTTTTGTTTTGTTTTTTCTGTAAGGGAAAGTATTTAACCATCATCATAATGCATATATCTATATTTTCATCAAAATTTGAATACAAATGTTTCCTGAAGATATTTACTGCTTCTGAAATATTATTATCAGGTCTTTTCTGTCCTTCCACATTCATCCATGTCTGTCTACAATCCCATATTATAATTAGTATCCTTTCTGATTTTTATTTATTAAACCTCCTACTTATTGTCCCAGCTTTGTTCACCTTTTGTATCCCCTTCTCTTGGAGTATTTCTTTGTCCCAGGAATCCCTACAATTTTTAGTTTCTAATTTTTGCTTTTAAGTTTCCCCATTTATTACATATGAGATTTTTACTTTTCATAGGTGCTTCCACTTCCCTTGTAAATCAACTTTAAAAAAAAATCCAAACTAGTTTACTCTTCTCTTTCAGCTGTGGGCCTATGTTCTTTTGAATAAATATAGCAAAATATTATTTAGCATTTTCCAATTTTCATTTACATTTTTAAGTTCTTTTTTTTGCTAGCTAGTCTTTCATCTGTTTTTTAAATCAATAGAATATAGTTAGAAAAACCTTTCAAACTTTCTTTCCTTCCCTTTATTAAAAGGAAAAACAAAGAAGAGAAACCTGAGATTTGTATCTAATCCCATGACTCTGAAGTCTGGGGTTTTAAAACGTGTAATAAAGGTCCAGATAAAATCACAAGAATTGGCAACACTTTAGTATTGCATTTGTCTGACTGCCTTCCCTGGCCAGTACTTAATAACATATTATCATAATTTTTTAATAGATGAAAATAATTATTTCAGCATAATTTTGGAGGGTGAAATCCAGCAAAAGCATGTACCTGTTGTTTGAGCATTTACAATAATAGTGAAGATGATTTCCAAGCTTGCAGTGATGTCTCTAGAAGGTGGTGCTGACACTTATCACCTGTGAAAACTCAAGCAGATAAATTCAGGACAAATTAAAAATACTGGCTGTACATTCCTTGGCCGGTGACTCACCATCTATGGCACTAACATCCAAGCAGAGTATGTGGTTTAGTTCATTAGTGGGTGGAAATCATCCCATAGATGAGATATGCACAGAGTCTGGTTGACTTTTTGCTTCCCATCAAGAAACATAGTGTTTGAGTAGGATGATGATGGCAGTATTCCTGTTGTATGTCATGATCAAGCTATTAGGTGTAAAACAACGATAGTCCACTTGTTCTTCTAGTGTGTCCATTACAGATATGACTTGTACTTTCCAGATCCACCATCTTTCTTATGAAAGAGTGAAAGTTTTATGATCTTTCTAGGGAGAAAAGGAAGGAAAAGAGAAGGGAAGAAAGAGGAAGAGAATAAGATAGACTAGAAAGAAGAGAAGAGAAGAGAAGAGAAGAGAAGAGAAGAGAAGAGAAGAGAAGAGAAGAGAAGAGAAGAGAAGAGAAGAAGGAAAAGGGTATAGATAAGGGTAAAGGGAGAAGAGAATGCTTTGATTTGGAAGAGACTTTTAAAGGTCACCCCCTGCAGGGAGATGGGATGTCTGCAACTAGAGCAGGGTGCTCAAAGCCCCATCCAACCTGATCTGGAATATTTCCAGGCATAAAACATCGACCACCTTCCATGAGTGGCATGCCAGAGCTGCACCACCCTCATTTTCTTCCTTAGATCTAGTCTAAAAGATTGTTTTCACCTTTCTCATAGTCTTCCTTTAAGTACTGAAAGGCCATAATAAGGTCTTTCCAGACCCTTCTCTTCTCCAAGCTGAATAATCCTAAATGTTTCAGCCTAGTCCCATAGCAGAATTTCTCCAACCCTCAAAAAGAGATATTACTAAGTGGAAATAACTTAGGATATATCTAGTTGTCCCCTTTTGCTAAAATGGATTTATTGTGGCATTTCTTTCCTTTTTGATTCTTCAAAATACAGAATGAAATTTGAAACAATTTTCCTCCAGTGTACCTTTATCTCCTGCCCTGAACTCAGCAGATATCTGCTAAAAGAAGAAGAAAAATACTGTGACATGGGGCAGATAGCTGTGATTTACCAGGTTGATGCCAAGGCCACAAATCACCAGGTCTGCAGCTAACACTACTCAAGAGATGCTTTGTATTCTTTGGGACATGAATGATCCCAGCACAGGTGGCAGAATTTTCCTCCTGAGTCAGAAGATGAGAGTGATACAAACGCCTAATTTACCTTCAGGAGCCATATCTTGGGAGTCATCATATTCACTGCTTCGGAAAGTGTGAGCTATTGGTAAGAGTGTATCTGAATTATCTCCTCCAGGCCTGGTCGGTCATGTCCATGAATTAGTAATTCAAACTAAGCTGATGCAGGGAAGTGCCAGGACATGGATGGGAGGCTGGAGGACTTGTCAACCAAGAAAAGGATGCAGAACTTGGCTTTTTCAGCTCAGTACAACAGCAGCTGAGAAAGGAAATGAATGTTGTTGCACATAAAAGGTAGAAATAGCCAGGAGCAAAAAGAAACATTGGAGTGAAAGAAAAAAAT
The DNA here is from genome assembly GCA_025447755.1 of Corythornis vintsioides. Classification (NCBI taxonomy): domain Eukaryota; kingdom Metazoa; phylum Chordata; class Aves; order Coraciiformes; family Alcedinidae; genus Corythornis; species Corythornis vintsioides. The sequence goes on along the minus strand of JAOEGS010023718.1, from coordinate 43,211 downwards.
GTTGGCAGAAGAACAAGTAGGTTTTAATTGGCCTGGAGTAAATTTTGTCTGGAAATTAGATGAAGCTTCCTAAGTATCAGATCAGCAAAGTTCTTGAACAGGCTTCCAGGGGCTGTGAAAACAGCTGGCTCTGATGACAAATTGGTTTAGCTGCAGCTGTGACTGTGAGAACAGAGAGCTCTGATGGGTGAATCAGGCTCACCCCCTGTGCAATCACGTTTCTAGGGAGGTAATGGATACATAGACCCAAGAAAGAACTTTCAACCAAAGCATTGGTAGTGTTTGGGCTATATCAGCAAAGTAGAGATGTAATACACAATCAGAAAAATTGCAGATGAAGAAATACTCCACCATGGGGAACTCCTTGGTTCATCTTTCTTGTAAGATTGCAAGATCTCTCTGCTACTCTAAAAATGTGATCTATGATTAATCTGACTAGCTGTGACTCAGCTTCCCTGTCCATCCTTTCATCCCTGTTCTGACAACCAGGTGAGACACCTGTCTTTGGGGAAAGAGACCAAGACTAGGAAAATTACCACCTCAGACTACTAAACTGCAGCTCCTATACACTGATTTTTTGTTCTTTTATGAAGTGGAACTGCAAAGTTAATCTGGAGGGTCATATCAAGGTCTAGTGACAACATTAGCACAGGTATAAATGTCCCTGTGTCCTTACCTATTCCACAACTACAAAGATTAATGAGACACATGTTCTGTACTTGGACTTCAGCTTCTCCAAAGTTTGCTGGGGACTAGTCAAATGCAATGTTTTGCTTCAAGACCTTCTCCTCTGTATGCCTCACTGATCAAGTAAACTCCCTTCAAATCAGCTTAATGTGGTTGTTAGCACAACAAAACCCCAGAAGCCTGATCTAATTTCAGTACCTGCTCACTTCAGGGAGGTTGGATTAAGGTCCTTCCCAACCCAAACCATTCTCTGATTCTGTGATTTTATGAAGCCAAGTAGATGGAACCAGAAGCCTTAAATGCATATTGAAAAAAAGGTCTTTGATCTTCATATTTTTGATGACACCTGGCATCTCCCAGATGAAATTCTGTAAGACTCTCATCTCCTCTCACCATGGCCCAGGACACATGACTCACCATTGCAGAGGCAGCCAAGGGACATTCCCATCTGCCTGGAGGAAAATCAAGATAAAAATGTTCTCTCTTATTCCCTGTTAAGGGTTGGGTGGTGTGTTTTTGTCATAACTGTGAACCAAAAGACAGCAAAGACAGGTTGGAAGCTGCTCTGTTCCCATGTCCTCTGCAATCCCAGGCTTTCTGGTTGTTGAGTGAAAGGCAGGCTCCTTGTGATGCCATGAAAAAGCACCAAGCTTTTTCTTCCCAGTGCAGTTCAGGCTGCGTTCACCACCAAGAACAGACATACCCCAAGAGCCTCAGCACATGAGTGGTAGCCTAGGAAAGGGACAAGGTTGTGGGAGGGAAAGTGGTCCTCTGGCCCAGCTTGATACCCTCCCTTGGAAGTCTTCAGCCATCACAATGAAGACTGAGACCATGAAAACATTCTCTGCTGTGAGTTTCTCACACTTCCTTTCTAGGGAACACTAGAAAAGACCCCAGATGACACTTTTCCATCATCAGGAAATAAAAACCCAACCCCTCTGGATAAAAGCTATAACAAAGGCTAACACCAGCATCAATGCAAGAATGATCCTTTCACCTTTCTCTGAGGAATATTAAGATTCATTTTGCAGAAGACCTTACATATTTTCAATGCTTGTATCACAAAGACACTGTTAGGATCTAGCCTTGCAATTCACTGAGCAGTGCAGTTTGTTCTCCCCTGAAGACACCATAGGCAGTTTATTCTCCTGATAGGCTGTTGGTTTATTATGACATGTTTCCCTCTTTGTATTGCAGCCAACAAATACAAATTCCTTAGCAAAGTTTGGTCCAGGGTGATGTCTGCAAGGTGTAGAAAGATGTCATACATAATTTCCAGGTTGTGCATGGGATGGAAGATGAGTTGAACAGAAGCAGAGATTTTGTTGTAACACCAAATCTTGATGAAGGTATCACTCTCTGCTTTCTAAAGTCACCATTTAAGCCACTCTTCTCTTTGCAGGATCTGGGTGAGACCATCTGAGCTGGACACTGTTCTCAGCATCTCATCTCATAGATTCATAGATTCATAGATATTAGGGGTTGGAAGGGACCTAGAAGATCATCTAGTCCAATCCCCCTGCCCAA
>JAOEGS010023718.1:28070-40897 GCA_025447755.1 Corythornis vintsioides | reverse complement strand
CAGGGGGGTTGGACTAGATGATCTTCTAGGTCCCTTCCAACCCCTAATATCTATGAATCTATGAATCTATGAACAGATCCAGGCGGGTCTTAAGTGTCTCCAGAGATGGAGGATCTCCTCCAGCTTGGAGGTTTTGAATCCCTCCAAAGCTGTTGAACAAGGAGGATTTTCTTCTGATTTATCCAGACTTCATACAGAGTAGATACATGAAAAGTTCTGGTTTTTATTGACTCTTGTTGCCTTGTCTCCACATGGCTTTGATGTAACTGAATCTCAGTGTGCTTCTCTCACCGGCGTCTGACCAAGAGGGCTACAGAACTGTTTCCAGAGTTTCCCCCTATTTATCCTGTGGAGTCTGGAGCAGCAGCAGGCCCCTGGAAAAACCATTGGAAAACAAACCTGCTCTGGTGCCTACTATAAAATTTGCTTCTTTACAGATTAAGTCTGAATTCTAGACATTCAAAACCAACACAAATGGTTTAAAAGGCATTTATCTGCACAGCGATGAAAGGACAGAATTCCTTGGCAAGGTTGGACGCTCCCTTTCATATCTTGTATACTTTAACTACCACATTTACAATGCCTGTAGTACCTTATTTTTTACATTCTGTACTTGTTATTTTCCACTTCTTCTCCAGCAGCCATAGCAAAGAAACCAAACTTTACCTTCATGTGGGAGGTGAGATGTCACTACTGATTTAGAGATCTTTGCTTTAAATGAATGAACAACACCCGTCTTGGCATTTCTTCCCCCCCCCCCCCCCCCCCACCCCCCCCTTAATACACAGACAGACAGGAACTCACATACTGACTGTACCTTTTCAGCTCTTATTCATCCAGAGCTGGGTTTTACTAGGGAGCCACTGGTAAGAGATATACCTAATGCAACACAACTGGCTTTTAAAAAATTACTGCTTTAATACTGGCTAGGTTGCTGTTACCTCCCTGGTCCAGCAGGGTCACCCAGAGCAGGTTACTTAGGATCTCATCCAGGTGGGTTTGGAATCTCTCCAGAGGAGACTCCATAACCTCTCCGGGCAGCCTGTTCCAGTGTTCTGTCACCCTCAAAGGGACGTTTTCCCTCATGTTCAGATGGAACTTCCTGGGTTCCAGCTTGTGCCCATTGTCCCTCATCCTGTCACTGGGCATCACTGACAAGAGTCTGGACCCATCCTCTTGACTCCCACCCTTTAGATACTGATCAGCATTGAGGCACGAAACTAAATACAGCCCCTGCATTGAAGAGTTTACTTAGCTGTAGACTGGTGGATCTCTGAATCTGAGTCTCCTTGCAATACAGAATAGTCTTTGCATTGAAAACTAAGGACTTGTAAAGGAATGCAGAGAGAAATCAAGAGGCTGAGTAAAAGAGATGAATGCCATGAATAAAATAATTTTATCTCCAAATTATCCAACAAACAGAGCTAGAAATGACTAGGTTGTTTCTTTTTTGGCACCTTTTCCAGAACCAGGCAGTTGTTGCCCTTGTTTGAGCTGAGTTATTCATCACAGGCAAGGGATCAGAGTGTTGGAAATCCTCCTACCCCAAGTGTGAATATAGCATACAGGAAAACTTCTTTCAGGTTTGATAACAGCCTATTACTAACCTTTCTCTCCCATCCTTCTAGGAGGAGATCAAAGGAGTTCCTTTGTAACTGGAGTGGTCTCATGGACCTTGTTGTTTAATTTCTAAGCCTCAGTTTCCCCACCTAAAATATTGGTTATTTATGGAAATTCTGTAGGTTTTTTAGGTTTTGGTGAACTTTGGCCAATGTCGATGAAAACTGACAACCTTTAGTAAAGGGAGTGGCAACATTGTTTGCAGACTCAGACAACAAAGGAGGGCAACAAAAGAAAACAAGTAATTTGAGTGTCAAACTAGTGAACAGCATTAACTGGAGGAATTACCATTGGGGATTCTCTAGTGGCTAATAAAGCTGTTGCTTTCACATATCCATTTAGAAGAGTTCTAATTTGGATTTTTCTCCTGTAGCCAGTCTTCTGAAGAGGAGACTGTTTATTGAGGAGATTTAGATTCATACTGAAATTTATAAGAAATCGTGACAGCACAGCTTTTGCTCAGACTTGAGCAAAAACCACATTAGATGGTTTGCAGCAGAGCACAACATGTCCCTTCATAAATACTCCCCTCAGGAAATAAGACAATCAGACTGTGAGACCACAGAGAGTAAATTATTCCCCAAAGCTGTTTCCTTATTTTATTTGTGGATTTGAAAACAATAGCAAGAATTTACAAGCTCCACACTACTCTTTGCAAAACTACCTAAAATCCTGCACATCTACTGTCACCAAATGTAAGGTATAGGAAAAAGATGAAGACCTTTGAAAATAAAGGGCCATTCCTGAAAATGTCACCTCATGCCCAAGAACTGTGGTTAGTGTCAAACACTACATCTCTTCAGTCCCTCTGCAAATGGTCTTCCAATGTAATCACTTCTATGTCCCAACAAATAAATCAGGATAAATAAACTCTGTTTTGTTTGTTTGTTTGTTTGCTTGCTTTGTTTGTTTGTTTGTTTTGTGGGTTTTTTTTTTGTTGGTTGGTTGGTTGTGCTTGTGTGTGTGTGGCACTTGGCATTGAATCAAAGTTCTTGTAAATAAAGTCTCCTGAAAAGAGAACAAGTAACCTGCTCGGGTGTGCAGAGTCCTGTCTGCTCTGGATCATAGAATTATAGGATGGTTTGGGTTGGAAGGGACCTTAAAGATCATCAGGTTCCAATACTCCTGCCATGCACATGTACAGCTTCCACTAGATCAAGTTGCTTAAAGACCCATTCAATCTGGCCTTGAACACTTCCAGAGATGGGGCATCCACAATTTATCTTGTCATCCTGGTGTCTCACCACTGTCACTGCAAATAATTTCTTCCTAATATCTAGTTTATTTGACACTGTAAAGCTAAGTATGGACAAGACATGGCTTATTAAGAGGAAGCTGTAAGAGACCAGACACTGGATGCCACATCAACCAGGCAACAAAAACTGTCTCAAATTACAACCAATAGCTTCTGATACAGTAACTACTGGAGCAACGAACATATAGCTCACCTCACCAACCACAACCTTCCTTCTCAGCACATGCAAAGGGATAGATAGACCGGCAGCCCAGGTGTCAGTCAGTACTAGGTGGCCTAGGTTCTAAAACTTGCTTTCCCAGTGGGCTGCTAGATATTGATCTATACATGGATGAGAGGGTCTACAGTTCAATAGAAGTGAGATCAGAAGTATCAACAGTTGATTTTAATTTGTCAGGAGCACATTGAACAGTTGACAGGATCAGTGAACAATGCCTATCTCTTTAGATGTTGCATTCACCCTTGCGTAAATGGGAACAAATGAGTTTGCTCACTAGTTTCCACATCCATGGTGGGTGTACTCCAGGTATCAGGCAGAAAGTAGGCACCATAGTCCTAATGCAGAGTGCTGCCATGTAGGACTCCTGCATTGATGTGTCCTGGGTGAATCACACTTTCTTTTTGGGTAGATCCACAGTAGGCATATATGGGGGAAATTTGAGTAGAAAGGGATCTTGCAGGGGTAAAGCATCTGCCCATCACAAGAGATATATGGGCAAAGGATTGGGAAGGGAGCATCAATTCTGCCTCCCAAATGCATCAGGACATGAGTCTGCTAGAGCAGCAAATGTCCTGGCTTGGTGCATCGGGGAGGAGAATGGTGATCAGCTTGCAGCTTCCCTGCTCCTGCAGCGTGGAGTAATGCAGAGAGACTTTCTCATTTCTTCCAGCCCCAAAGGAAACATAGCATTGAGGTGGAGAGGTGCACAGTGTGTGCACCTATGGCTGTTGCCTGAAATGCATGGCTTAAAAAATGCCAAATGTACTGCAAGATGTTTTTAGGTTTGTTCTTAGTTACTACAAGGCTCTCCACAATTGGATTTTTTTACTGGTATATCACATAAAATGGACTGAAAATATATCCCCTACAAGTCCTCAAACATCATTAGATGTCACCTTGACATTTTCAGTGTGGGTTTTTAGGACAATTTTTAAGAATTAAAGATAAACTTCCAAGAAAACTTGCATGTAAAAACAGTTCAGAAAAACCTCAAAAGACATTTGACAAATATAGAATGACCAGGGCAGTAAAATGAATACATGTAAGTGAACATAAAGGGGTTTTATTTTCCTTAATTCCAGTTGAACAGCTCATTATGTCTTTTCCTGGAGCCCGCAGACTTGAAAACCAGTCACAAGCTGAACTGAAGTGGTTGGGATATGTGATCTATAAACATTAGGGTAGCTGAAGCATGAAAGCAGACGATGTGAGGTTGGGTTTATGATACTGATGCTATCTCATTTTCTTCAGAATCGCCTGGAGTTATGAGATGGAGCCTGCTGGATTGTATAAATGTTGCATAGTTTAGTGAGTGTATGAAAGAGGAGTCAGTCCTGAGACCGTGTGGGCATCGGCTGCTGTTCCTCCCAAGTGCCTGGGACTGCAGATCTGTGAAATGAACAGAAAAGAAGGAAGTCATTGTGGTTTGTGTTTTTTGTTTTATTTGTTTTGTTTGGGGTTTGTTTGTTTGTTTTTTTTAAAAAAAGTTCCAGTCATACAGATTATATTTTCCAGGTGTGGATTTAAAGCCCTAATTAAGCTCTCACTATGGTCAATAGGAGTTTTATCACAACTGTGATGAAAGTCAGACCCTAAGTCATGAGTTCCTTTTAACTAAGGACACATAGACTGTTTCCCTATCCCTGTTTTAGTGAAGCATACCCTTGAAGTAGGTATGCAGTTCAGTTTATGGTCCTCTGGGTCTCAAGGGATACACAATCCATCGACCCCCAAAGAGCAGTAGCAAGTGTCACTATGGAGACTCCATCTCGTGGAAACTGATGATGGCCCCTTGTCAGTCAGCAGGTCAGCAGAGTCACACCAATTTCCAGCAGGCTAAACCTCTTGTCTCCAGGTAATTGAGTGTTGTCGCCATTCCCAGAGGGCTCAGATCTGAATCTCATTGTGCTGGGTCCAGGGCAAGTATTGAAGGCATCCTGTGACCCAGCATTTGCTGTTGTCTCCAACTGCACCTTCATTAACTTTCAACATTGTCATTACAGTATTGCTGGAGGGGATTGCTGATGTCTTGAGCAGAGAAGATAAGACAGCCAGAAAGCTGAGTAGGAGGGAAGCACTCAAGAAAATGATTGAGCATGTCATTGCATGTATATGCACATATGTGTGCACCTCCCTGATTTTACTCTGAGAACCATTCCCAAGTACTCCTCTGTAGACAACATCCTTAAATGACCTTCTCACATCTTTATGTCCCCACTCGTCTCTTATAATTGCTCCTCCACACCTTGGGTCCAATGTGTCTGGACTTCTCCACCATCACTGCATCCAAGTCTACTCCCACTGTTGTCCTCCCTGTTGTTGTGGGACATGTTGGCCTGGAGCCCTGCAAGAGTAATTTCTCACATATCTTCTGGTGTTCACAAAATGATCTCCCCCCTCCCCATGTTCCAGGTCCTCCCACCTAATTCAACTCCCTTCTGCACATAAAGTTTCCTCCAGAAGACCTAGCAATGCTAACCCTTCATCAGTTAAATGCCTTGTCTGTTGCAGCAACACGTAAGTGTGGAAGGACAGATTAAAATAAGGCTAAATGAATACCTGATGTGGGCTTCCCAGACTGCCTCTTCTTGTAAAAGAAGAGAACTTGGCTGTTGAATTCTTTGGGGCAGGATCTGTCTTGTATTTATATCCTGTAAATTTTCAAGTCTATTGCTGGTGCTAACAAATAAATAGTAATGATTAATCGCTGGTCATTTTGGGCCTGATCCATCTCTGATTACATCAGTGGGAACATTTCCATTTGCTGTATGGGAGTTGGATCAGATTCACAATCCATCCTCTTCTTAGCTCAACGCTGTCCTTGAGTGAATTTTATCTTGTCTAAATTAAGGTGTTTTCATTTGGGCAACTTTCCTCTGATTTTGTGAAGCTAACATAAAAGTGACATACCAAATTTGGAGATGATTCTCCAGAAACCAGAACCTCCAGAAACCAACCTTTGGGATCTGAGTGATCATCATATCTCACATCTTTATCTACTCCGAGAATTTTGGAAATGCAAGGCTAGTAAAATGCCTTAGCCTGTGAAATGAAACTTCCCTATGACAAGGAGGGAAAACTCAAATATCTTAACACCAGCCTGGGAGATGCTCTCATGAGGTGACACTGCAGCTCAGAGAAGGTGACAGAGGGAAGATGTCAATGTGTTCTGTCGGCATGGATTTTCTACCCTGTAATCATGCAAGGATTGCCACTAAGGGAGTTGATATGGAACCTTAAGAAAGGTATTTGTTTAAAATACCATCAAAATTACAACTCATCCTTTTATATACAACAGAAAACAAAGGTAAAACAATGCTAGGCACTAATGGCTCTCCACTGATGCATCTCAAAAAACTAAAAATTACTAAATACATGATCAGGTGGCAGGGTTTACATCCATATTCCCTGAGCATGTCAGCCTTTCTGCCATTTGGTTCAAGGAAAGAGTCCTTGAATCTTAAAAAGAAAAATATAATAAGGAATCCAGCAGGCATCTGAAAAATAAATCATGGGTTTACATGCATGGAGGAGATCCAGAACATCATCCAGTCCTCTGAGCCTACTCCATCCCTCTGGTAACACGGCAAAAGGGTTCCTTTTGTAACAAGATACACTCTTCATCACCACCCCAGCAATGAAGCAACATCTCACGTTCTGCCAGACACCTGGCCAACTTCTTCCACCTCTGACCCCTTGATGAACATGACAATCTTTAACAAAAAATGTTTTTCTGAGATTTCCACATGGGGCAGAGTTATACTTCATTGAGTATTAATTCTGCTGCTGCAGGAAATGCCTGTAAATTAAATCCTTTCCTAACATGGATCAACTGCCTGGGAAAGTGCAGGCACAGCTCCTGAGATAGGCTCAAATATTTATATGTAAGAGATAGTAGATGAAGTCTTTGCTATCTCCAACAGTGTTAGGAAGGATCTATCTATCTGAATATGTTAATACGCATATGTTAGATGACAACATAACGTTGGCATCTAAACACTCCTTCAGTATTAAAGGTCTCAACAGATCACCCATGTGAAGTAGGGTCCCAGGTATTATCATCACTGTGTGGAGAAAGACCTGATGAATACAGAGACTATCCTGTCAAAAACATCTCTAATTGATCAATTTATGGGTTTATGTGTTAAGCATATATGCTTAGGGGCGCTGGCCCCTCTGATGGATTGACTGGATGTCCTGGGAGTAGCAGGCAATGCTGTTGGTAAACCAGCTTGGAAAAGGGCTACCTTCACCTCTGCAATATTAAAAGCCAATTCAGAACACTCATTTGGAAATATTTGTCTGACTGGCACCTAAGCCTTGAGAGGAGATCCTCCCATCCTGGCTCTTCATAGAATGAGGTCCAGCAAATCTGTAGTGCTCCAGGAACAGATATTTTTGTGTGCCACAATTTCTGGGCCATGCCAGAGAGACTTCCCAAAATAGATTTTGTTCCTGTTAAGAACCCTTCAAAGAATTTGTCAGTTCCTGCTCACCAAAATAATGTAAACAGCAAGGTTTAACCACATAAACAAACACAGGCATGTTGTTTGTTTGTTGGTTTGGTTTGTTTTTTTGTTTTTTTTTTTTTTGTTTGTTTGTTTTTTATGAGTAGTCCTCTTAAGTGGCAGCACAGTAAACCTTCAATTCGAATTTCAGGAAGTCAGCAGGAAATGAGTGATGGTCCTTGACACAGATGAGAGCAGCTCCTAGACTGTCCCCTGCACTGTTTTAGTGCCAGCAGTCTGTAGGCAGATCTGGGAAATGCTGTGCTGCTCTACCTCTCAGATTCAGCTTCATCTTTCTGCAAAATCACAGAATCAGAGGAACTGACCTCTTGGAAGTCATCCAGTCTAGTATCCTCCTTACAGAGACCTCCAGAGGTCATTCAGTCCAGCCTCCTCCTCAGAGCAGGTCTAATTAGACCTAGTTTCCCAGTCAGATTTTGAAGACCTCCCTTCACTTGGGAGCAACCCATCTTCTAGATGAGTCAATTCATGAGGACCATTTTTGGATCTGTTCAGGCAGTTTGAAGAAGAGATATTTTGTAGGCAGATGCTGTATTATCATGGCCTGAAAGTCCTGGAGGTGTGTGTCACTGAGGTCAGGTCTAGTTCTACCAGTGACTAACACTGGTTCTTATCAAGATCAAAAAAAGGTTCCCCTTTCTCTGGCCCATCAGCACATGCATCTGTGGCAGAAGTTTTTTAATGGCCTTATAAACATTTTTTTTAATGGCCTTTTTGATGGACAATTAATGCAGATTCTAGATCAGTCAAGATGTTTGGTCCTCCCACATTTGTATTCTTCAAGAGTCTCAGATATAATGGGTCATGTTGGTAGGGAAGTCAGATGAGGGGTAAGTGGTATCTAGGGTGCTCTTTTCCCCTGGTTCTTCTCTGGTACCGTGAATCCATTCTTTGTTGCTTGCAGAATGAACCAACCAGACAAAGACCTGCAGGGTATTAACCAAATCCCTTCACTCTGCCTCAAGATTAAATTTAATTGAGAAAGAGGAAACAGAGTTCATTAGGGAGTTTCTTCTATAAGAACTTCACAATTGTAGGCACTGAACAACCCTTTGCTATTGTGCATCAATCACCCTGAGTGATAAAGGGTACAACCATGTGGAGTTCCTCATCTCTCCTCTCCTCTGAAAACAATAGACATCTATCCCAGAACATTTTATTTTCTTCCGAGCAACTGAAGAGCAATTATGTACCATGGTACATCTTGAAGAAGGGAATTTTTTCTTGTCATCCTTTTCCTCAGGTGAAATCATCATCATTAGCCCAGCGACTGAGCCATGTGTTAGAACAGAGATTGGGTCTGCACAAAATGCAGACTGATATATTACCCTAAAATAAATGAGTGCCAAGGAATTTCCATACGTATTTTCTTTTTACTCTGAAACTGTGCGGTCCGCTCCATGGAAAACATTTTTCACTGCTTCTCACATCTGCCAGTGAGGCTGCTTGCACAGATTTTTCATTGCTTTGTTTTTGTTTTCCCTGAAATGATAGACACTAAATCTTCGGGATCAACCCTGTGTTTTGTTTGAGACTCAACATGCTCATTAACTAATTTTGCTGGCATGGAGAAGCTTGAAGATAACAAAAGGGACCCTGGATCCTGCTTGGATAGAAACAGGAAATATCATAATACAGAAGGGGAATTCTCAGGACAGCCCTGCTCCTCATCTCTCTTGCGATTCAGTGTTGGAGTAGGTACTCAGAAATTATTGCTACGCTCTTGTCCGGCCATGATGAGTCTTTATATCAGACTGAAACATGGCCTCTTGGCAGCCTGCAATAGGCACAGGGGTTTGAATTGCTGGGGAGAGGAGGTCTGCAAATGAATTCCCAAGATGAAAAAAACCAAGAGTAAGGCAGGTGTGATTCAGAGGAAGCACACTTTGCAGAGTCAGGATTAACTGGTGTCTACACCGCTTGTTTTCAACACACCTGGTGCCTGCAGTGAGGACACATTTTAGGGGTAGGGCAACAAGAGGCTCTTTGAATGGGTGTGAAATCACCTGGCTTCTCAACATGTTTTTGTAAAAAACAGCAGCATCTGCTCTTTCTCAAACTGCCTTTGCTCATGCTCTTGGCTTAGGTGGATAATCAGGACTTGGCCAAAATCTTTAAGGAAATGCATTTGTGGAAAACAATTCAGACTGGAGAAAATTGAATTAGTTTTCAATGGTCTGACTTGCTTACCTCCTTTCTCTATCAGATGTTCTCATCCTTTTTTCTCCATGTAACTTCCTGAGTCGGGCAGATCCTGCAGGTCTTCAGAGCTGGGCAGAGAATATTTACTTCACTATTGGGAAATATTTTTTTTGGTTGTTTTTATTCCAGAATTTAGTATTACTCCCTGTTTTGAATGGAAACCAAAATTTTAGTACTTGGCTCCAAAACCCCAAGTCAGAAATCACATGATACTCTGCTCAGTTCTGCCCTGGAGCCAGCAGCATTGTGCCAGCTCATCTTCAAGGCATTCCCAGAGCTGAGATCTTGGTAAGCAATGAGCAACCCTCAAAGTGTGGGATTCTAAAGATCAAATCCAAAGCCCTTCTGAGGTGTGCACTCCCCAGAACTCCATGGGCCACCAAGTAGGAAATTTATCAGGAAAGCAGGCTCAGACTTTGTTCTCAGAAGAATGATGAATGTCCATCCACAAGTTGCTTTTATTTCATCTATTTCTAGCCAGACCAGAATCTGTTAATGTGTTCCAGCTTTCTCTATGCCATATCTCAGTTGCCCTGTCTATTGCACATACACGTGCTCCTGGGATGTTATCGACCCTCATGAAACTTTAGGGTTGGGAAGGGTGAGAGACAAGATGAGAAGAACCTAAACGGAGGAATAATTAATGCTGTATGAAATCTAGAACTCATCTTGTACTTTCCTTGCTGGATACAATCTCACCACTGAAAACTCAAAGGTTTCCCTTTCCTTAGTCAATGGTCCAATCCAGCAGTTTCCTCCAGTGTTTATCTTAAATATACCTTCTGTCCATCACGATGCTTATGCAAAAAACATCAGTTCACAAGGAAACACATGCTGAGATGGGTCTGTCCCAGCAAATTCAGGGCCACTAGACTTTCATAAAAACTAGAAGTGTTGCAGGAAAAAAGACGCAAACCCCTGAAAATGTAAAGCCTTCTCCTAAACTTCTTAATCTCCAGGCAATGTACTTCACAACAGGACATTATCTAGGACTGTCTGCTTAAAGAAACAAATTAAGGAGAATTTTGAAGGCTCTGGAATCCATTATTGAGGTGTAAGAAATTAAATCTTTATAATCAGGACAGAAATAGGAAGCAAACCCAGACATTAAACAAACCAAGCACTCAAATCATCCTATGAGACAAATATGAGTCCTGAGGGGGGCAAAAACATTTCAGGCAAATTGAAGGCTGATTTTCAGGTGATTCTGGAGGGGAAAAAAAAAAAAAAAAAAAAAGACAGGCAAGAATGAACCTAACATTTATTTCAGCTGAGCTAAAGATATACAGGAACTTGGGGTCAGATTTGTTGGATTCCAGGCTGCTGGATGAGGTGGACAAACCCATGTCAGACAATGAGTTTGATGTAGTCTGAGATGCCAGAGAATGAGTTTTGTATGTCTTCAACATGCAATGGGGGCGATGGTCATATGGATATTCCTTCCAGCAGTCAGGACAGCTCCCTGCTTTAGTTTATAGCTGCGTGTGTCCTGCTGACAGTGTAACCTTCTGGAGCTGTATGGTGAAATAGAGCTAATGTACATTCAGCTGCAGGTTTATCTGGACTTGGGCTTGTATGGGCTTGAAACAGTGGATGCACAACTGCACAAAATGTCAGTGGTGCCATCATTTCCATCAGTAGATGGTTGATTCAGTGTGTGTTTTGTTCTAGGTAGGTCTTGTTAAGGCTGAGATGTAAAATATCTCATTATCAAGAGAACAAGGGATAAGCTGGGCAGATTCATAGCATGTTTGGCTTGAACTGGGCCTAATGAAGAGACAAAGTACACCTCTGACAAATCTTAATTTAATGCACAAACGTTTATGGAATAAACGGAGCTGTCTCTCAATTTGTCTCTCTCTTCAAACTTTGCTAATCAAGGATGACTGAAAGCAACATCTCAGACTCTGCAAGAACCCTTGTGCTCCTGATGCTACTTCCCTAACACTGGTCTTGTGGCCATCATTATTATTTCCATAGCAACCAGCTGCAATGGCACAGTGGATTATGACTTCAGAATGAGCATTGACAATAGCAGACAAAATCCCAAAGGACCCGTTACCGTTTGATTTTCTTGTGCTGTAAAAGACCCAGTTTCAAAAGGAGTAAGAAGAAAGAACAACTGAAAATATAGCACAGATGCAGACTTGCTTTGAAAACAAGTATCTATCTTTTTTTTTTTGTTGTTCCAACAGGATATGAAATTCTTAATATCCTGCCATGGGGTATTGGTGATCACAAAGGAATCACTGAGACCAGGCCATGAAGCATAGGATGAAATGGGACCTCTTGGGTTAAAGAGCCCAGTTCCATGCTATCATACTTAATAATCTTATTTAAATCCATTCAGAAAATGAACAACTCAATCTGAAAACATGTTCATTTCTCACAGAACACTTATTTATTTGGAAAGTTGTTCTGGACCCATACACTTTTGAACATGAAAAATACTTTCTAACCTCACTCCATTTGTCAAGAAGTTATGGCCATCTGTGCTTATACCAAGCTCTCTTCTAGCTTTAATAGTGCTCTTCCTTGCCTGATCCTTAGTCCAGTGACTATTTTTTAAAGACTTAGGGAAGCAAATTTCATTTCTTTCACAGGGTGCCTAAAATAAAATCAGCAAAGCAAGAAAGCAAAAGTTAACACACAAATACATCAGATTAATGGTGTTCCATTGTTATTATTAAATAAATGTCTGACCAAAACCTCTATTTATGAACAGTCTTGAATATTAAGGCAAATCAGATCTGTCTCTGAATTCATTGCCTGGCCTTTCCTGACTAATAATCTCACCTCTTGATGAAACCTCTGTGTGCCAAGACCCCAGAAAGAACAAAAATGGGCTCCTGAAGGAGATGTCAAATGCAATAGATTCATAGATTCATAGATTCATAGATATTAGGAGTTGGAAGGGACCTAGAAGATCATCTAGTCTAACCCCCCTGCCACAGCAGGATCACCTAGACCAAGTCACCCAGGAACAGATCCAGGCGGGTCT